>MU227856.1:1000577-1028980 GCA_018584345.1 Thuja plicata
TAAAACCTTCCTTCTAAGCACACAAGCTCTGATACCAATTGTTAGTAATAACTGAGAGGGGGGGTGAATCAATGGCCTCAAAAATTTATCCTTTAAACTTTAATCCACCAATCAATACACCTCAGATAATTAAGTCCCTACAAGATGCATGCCTTGAAATACTTTGAAATAATTAAAGGTCTGTCGGTTTACCTTGTCTGTCCTTATTCTCCTTGATTATCGATAAGCAGTAAAACTTATTTACCGATACTCAGTAAATATCCAGAGTATACCAATCAATCCAGAAATGCATATGTGAAATGTAAAACAATAAAGTAATAAACCATACACACATAACACATGGATTTTAACGTGAAAACCCTATTAAGGGAAAAAAACCACTGGGACCGGTACCCCAAATTTTCACTCTTCTGAAGTGAGCCCTGTTAGGAGCCAACCTTGTTAAAGGTTACAAACACACTGTTAAGTGCGACCTTGTTAGAGAATTTTTATACATAGGTTGTCACTTAGTATCTGGCATCTACGCTATCATCCTTGAATTAGCCTTCTTCTTAGACTGTCAATAAGCTTTATGCTAATCTTACTACCATCCTTGAATCAACCTCCTTCTTAGACTGTCAATAGGCTTTAGGTAAGACCAATGCTACTTTAATGATTCAACCTTTTTGGTAATCTGTTAGGATATACCTCAATTATAGAAGACGGTTAAGTCTTGATCTGTTAAGAGACTTAATGCTTCAATGGTTAAACTGAAACACAATGACCTATTTCTAATGCAACTTGAATTGCAAATTTTCAGATCTATTTAAGTACAATACCTCTATGATCAATGTATCAATTAAATTCCTTTGTGCTTCACACTTTCTGCTCTGTGATGTTGTACTTAATTGTTTGTCGGTGTCTGCAGAATTCTTTATCTCTCCCTTAGCTTTATTGATTAGGACTGTAGGAATTTTATCCTTCACTAGTTTCTCTTCAGCATCTTCTTTCTATTCACTCCCCTTCCGTGTATCTGATTACATGCGGAAATGAATTATGCTTGTCTTTTATATAGACATGATATTCCTTAATTCATGATTCTTGATTCTTGGCGTGAAAAACAATCCAGCCAATCTGATTTATGGCTTTAACTCTTGATTTATCTCATAGTTATCTTCTTGCCAACTGTATAAATCTTCTTTAAATCAATTACTTAACGGTGGTTGAATAAAACAAATAATACAACCAGTTAAGTTTATCCTTAAGCTCTGTAAGCTAGATATTTTTTCATTTTCTGAACTCTTTGTTCCGTCGATCAATTCTGTAGTTCGTCGTCAGTGACAATTGTCAGTCCCGTCGGTGTAACTTCAATTAGCTTCAGGATCTCCGTCCATCAGGCATCATTGGATCTTGTTCGTCGGGCATCCTATGATACTGCTTCATTGAGCAACATTGTCTTCTGCTTGTCGGGCATCACTGTGACTTTTTCTCTTTCTTTACCGATGGTGTGCACTCCGTCGATGTTGTCTGTCACTTAGTGAATACTTGAATTTTATACATTGCTGAAAGCATAATCATTGTTCTATTGATTCTCTAAAGTCTTTGTCATTATGTACATGACTGTACAGATGATATTAAGTTGACATCAATGAAAGTACAAACCATTAACTGATTTAATGTCTTGCATCATCTTCAACTTAACATTATCAAACATTCAATAAGTTACATGTCATCAGTCTGAGTCATATTTTTGTTGCTCGGGTTGTTCTTTGCATGAGTCACTATGTTGCTCGATCATCCTTTGCCCGAGTTGTTTATTTTGGAGTTGGATCTGGTGGCCAACTTCTGCATTTAATTTTGATTGTGACATTAATGGTGGATCTTTCATTGGGGGTTGTGTGGACCTAAATCTAGGTTAGGGGTTTCTCCAATGTTTGATTTTGGGGCTTGTTGGTTGTATTTCAAGTTTTGAGGTTTTCCTTAAAAATTTTGTTGTCCTCAGTCTTATCCTTGTTCAAAATCTGAAAAGCGTGTCCAAAATGGAAAAACCCCTGTGAAAATTGATGGTCTTATGTAAAATTCAGAGAAGTAATAAAAAAACCCTATGTCCTAGGTTTCGTTCTGTTTGAAATTGGTTTAAACCCTAGTTCTTTGAAATGGCTTATGTTTTGAAGTTACCTTTTTCATGACTTAAAAGTCTTTTATCTCATATGTTATTTCCTTACAGTCGCTAAGTATCTTTATGAAAATGGAATATTCTTTATCTTCATGGGACTAAGCGACTTCCCTTTGGTCGGGTTATCTCTTCAGGAAAAGAATATTCTTTCAAAGATCAGGAGATTAAGAGATAACCATCCGATGGAAACAAATCTAAAGGTTAGTCAGGTTATCTCCAGTTTAATCATGAGTTAACTTTTTCCTGCAACGACTTTGAGATTGCTCAGTCATATTATCTCCAGATGTGATGCATGGTTTAATATTAAGTTAAAGGTTAAGTTTCTCTTTGGTCGCTTTATCTCATGAAGAAAATGAGTTAAGTCAAACAATCTAGCAATTAAATGACTGCCGCATATCAAGGTTTTAATCTAATGGTAGTCGAATGATCTCATGATAAACCCTACAGTTTGAAATAAATCAAGTGACTTTGAGTTCCTTTGGTCACAAAATCTCTAGATCAAATCAAAGTTAATGACGAGTTCAAAAGGTAATGCAGTCGCCAAGTCTCTGTATTCAAAGCAAGTTAAGGAAAAGATCAAGAAATTTGGAGACAACCACAGGATCAAAAGAAAATCTATAGTAGTCTCTAAGTCGTTATAAAAACTAGACAAGTTAAAAGTCATCAAGCGATCATGAGACATAAAAAATATTAAGACAGGTGTCCAAAATAAATACATGGTTTAAAATATGCATAGTCCCTAAGTCTCATGATATATCAGGGTTTATTCAAAAGATTAAGAGACTTAGCGAAGACCGTTAGATGCTGATAAAAGGGAGATCGATGGCAGTCGACAAGTCGCTTGATAAAAGATAAAAGATTAAAATGATCTAGCGGTCAGGAGATAAACATGTATTCGCAGAGTCTCTAGATATTAACCAAAGCGATTAAGGTGAGTTTCAAAAGGCTTTCACGCCAGATCTATTGAGATAACCACAGTTGGTCAATTTATTCAGCGATAAGGAAATCAACAGTCGCTAGGTCACTGAAAATGAAACCTTAGTTAAAAGGATGACAGTTCATAGCCGCCATAATGCACAGAAGCTAACCAATGAGGAAATAAAGAGCATAGCCATGGTGGAAAAGGTAGTTGAGTTGTAATCAATACTGACAAATCAAATTTGATCTCAGTCGAATAGAATAAGGATTTTTCTGAGAAAAGTACTCATTCAAATTTGATTTCCTGTCACTATCAAGAGCTACGACTAAGAAATTCAATACATTTCACAGTATGTGAAAGTAATTGTAGAAATTATTGAACGAAGGGATGTTTGCATTGACGTTTCAGTTATAAATAAGCATATTTGCTGTCATTTTACTTCACCAACGATTGAAATTTTAGAACTTAAGTTTTCTTTGTGATTAACATTTTCTGAGAAGATTTGAGTTTTCAAATAGTGAAGTGTGAAGTTGAATTTCCTCTTGATTCAGAATTGATATAGTGATATAATAGGCGAAATGCTGTAGTGATCAAAATTTCAAAATTGTGAAGAATTCAATGGTTATAGAGAATTTAGTGAATTGTGAGGGTCTGGAGGAGATTTGTTTGAATATCGGTAAGAGAATTGTAATCAGTACAAGAACAGAGAAAAGATGAGTCAGGAACTAAGTATTGCATCTTCTAGTGGGAGAAGTGGAGATACTGGTGAAGACACAAAAGGAAAGAGGAAGTATTCATATGAGTTTCTACAATTGTTACCTGGCTCCACCCAAAATAGAAAGGTAAGTGCCGAAATCTTACTAGATAATTATTCTGATATCAGAGATGCTAAGACTTCGGGTTCTTCTGGATTTTCTTTATATAATTATTTCTGGAGAAATTCTGACTAGACCATTCCAATCTCAAACCCTTGGACTTGTGGGTTAGCTAGGTTAATAGTGCCAGATGTATTTCTAGATGCATATTTCATTCTTGAATTTGCAAATAGATATGACCCTCTTACTAAGATAATTAAGAAGAATGATGGGAAACCCTTGTAATCACCTAAAAATGGTCACATAAACCCTATACCCCCAATCTCAACAATTAATCAAGAAACCCTAATCTTGATTATTCTAAGTCCTAAATAAAATAGACAATTCATCACAGTCAAACTGATATTACCTAAACCCTAGGTCCTAATCAATCATCATACTTGATTAATTAATTAATTCCTAAAATCATAATACATTGGCAAATAAACCTTATGTTAATTATTTAATTGATATTTTGATATATTAATTAAATAAAAATTAAAAAATTATCAATTAAATCAAAAAAGAATTAAATTAATTATAAAAACATAAATGTGCATTCAAAATCAATTAATTTATTAAAAATGCACATGACATCATCAAATTCAATTGACTAATTATCAAAATGGAAACAATCCAGTTCCACTCGGTTAACTGATTCTCCACTGTTTATCATTTTGGAAATATTTCAGTTAACTGAAAACTGAATATGGAAGTTTCCAAAATAACTGATCAGTTAGTTCAGTCAACTGACTCTCTCGACCAATTGAATCACTTGCACGTGGATTGTGCTTCTTCAATCGAATCTGAACCACTCTTTTTGTTCGATCTTGACCGTCGATTCGAGAGAGATTTCTATAAAAGAGAAACTCTTTTCCTTCACAAAGGATCCTAATTTTTAATTAAAGTTATTATACTGCATTTTCAACTTAGCTTTCTTGCATTGTAGCTTTCATTTATCTAGCATTGTTGTTTAATTTTTATGCAATCATGCAAATCTAATCATAGAGCACACTTTGAATTGGTGTTTTTAAAATGAATATCTCACATTTCATTTAGTGCTTCTAAAACTGAATCTTCAGTAGCTTGGATGAACAATAAAATTGCATAATCATTTAGATTAATCAGCATTTTACTTTTAGCATATAGCTCTAAATCCTTCATTTAGTTAGTGTGTAGTCACTGAGCTTGCAATGATCTAAGAGAAATCTCATACTCCTGCCTTCTAGAAGGCGATAGGTTGACTCTTTCAGACATGTAGGATGAATGAATCCATATTCATTCCTGTATGCAACTGAAGTACAATGACTATGTTGAAGTGTATTGTTAAGTAAGAAGGCCACTTTTAGCACAAACATTTATGCGCCCACCGCATAAAAAAAAATCCATTGTGATTAGTCTCACAGGGGATAGGTGTGAATTCATTGTGGCAACCAAAATCTCCTTTAGTACCCTAGTAGTGCGTTAAACTCCATGCATTATTAAGGTGAAAACCTTGCTTTGAAAGGATTGGGAGAGCCCCTTAATTGGAAAAATGACTTGATCACAACCACCTGAACAGATGTCCTTACTACAAACTTTGTTCTAGTATCCAAAATCCCTCTATCTGTTGGCACGGAAGGTCAGAGACTGACTAAGACATCCCAAACTTTCATGGATCTTAGTAGAGACAATGATCCCTTGGGAAGTGATTACCCTTGGGATTCGAAGCTTGGTGTGCCAGAGAAGTAAGTGCACTGTAAGGAGGAGTCCGTGCCTCCAAGATTCTAAGTTGTCCGCTATGAGTAGGCGTGGCTGAACTTTGATTCAAGTGGGAATTCAACAGGTATTGCCCTAGCTATCCTAGGATTGTGGTGTGTCTATTATTATTTTTTTACAATAAACAATCTCCATGATGTGTTTTGAGTGAGTGTTTACTGAAACAACAACAACAAAAATAAACAATCTGGAAAATGTACACTTTAGGTACTCTTTTGTCATATCTCATCTCAAATATCAAATCAAACATCAAAACGATCAATGATTCGAAATAAGCACTCTCGGTGTTAACTATCAACTCTTATCTGAGTTTCTACATCTACTATCAAACTCTGGAAATCTATCAACTTGCTGTCCAATTCTATATTCTGTTGTGAAGGTTTTGTCTGAATTTTTACAAATATGTGTTCTCATCAACATCATCACTAGTCTATCTTTGATTGCAATCTGTTGACAGTCTAACTCGTTGTTGTTTCAAAATTTTATTTCGTTGTGCTAGTCCAAGTAACTTGTTACTTTAATTATTTTGTCTGTGATGTCCTTATCCTGAGTTGTGAGAGCAGGTTTGTTAACCTTGACTCAAGATCAGAGTCATTTCTTCTCTCTTAGTTGGACTTTATCTCCTCTGTCCTTTGGTATTGGACTTAATCAACACTTTAGATATCACTTCAGCACCTGACAGTCAATTAATCGATTCGTCATACCTCCTCTTCAATCTTCTATGCAAGCGCATCAAGACAATCTTACAATGTCTAAAATAAAATTGGCTAAACATTATGGTCCTAACAATGCGCAAGAAGAGATTCTTATGGAAGCTTTATCAAAACAACTACAAACTATGCAATCTAAAATCCAAGAATTGAAGGGAGAAAAGGATACACAATCCAACAAATCCTCATCAAGCTCAATCTATCCTTTTCTATTTGATCATGATCAAGTGAATGGCTCCAAAGCCCTAAAAGTTTTTGAAAACACCACGAAGTCTCCCTCCAAAGGGACTAGTAACCTCATGAAAGAAGAACCTTGGGTTAAATGCGAGAGAGTCTTTACTCCTTTGAGACAATCTTATAAATCAGCATTGGAAGAACTTTTTGATAATGATCTCATCAAGTTACCTCAAGCCACATCACGTGGACGACGATTCTCAAGTAACTATTGTGCATATCATCAATACAATGAGCATAAAACTTCATCTTGCATGGAGTTGAAACATAAAATCCAAGATCTCATAGATGATGGCGTAATCGAAGTGGAAAATCCTAATGAATCATCTAGTAAAGATACTAATCTCAAGCATGATCAATATCAAGAATCCATGTCTAGCAACGGTTCACAAATCACATCTCCTTCTTCCACCATTCCTCTGTCTCCTAAAGCTTCAAGACCAACCACACCATCTCCATCAAGAACTAAGCCTAATGACGACTATGTCTACCCTCAAGGACTACCTCTAAAAGAGATCCAAGCTAATCAACATACATTTGCAAGTCTTTCTCAGGCTTCACTGATCATAGACCCAAAGCGTCCATATGCTTCAACGCTTATCATGCCTGTTGAAAATGATTGTCCATCATCCTGTCAAGAATATCACATGCAGGCCAACACTCTTACCTCCTCCTTAGAAGTGGCTCCATGTCAAGATGGAAATCCAAAGTATGAAGAAACACATATCAGTAATGATCAAGATCAAGACACTACCCATCCTTATCCAATGGTTGACCAAAGTCTCATATCTCAAGAGTCCCATGATGATTTCATCATCCCCTTCCATTTCTTCCCAGAAGAAACTCTTACATCTCCTATATCTTATCCATCTCCCAAGAAAGATCAAGATATCCTTTATGGCATCTCTAATGGGCCTATTGAAAATCAAGAGAAAGGTACTCTTTATACACCATCTAAAGATCCTTGTCAAGATCAAAGCATCCCATCATCTCCTTTTCATGCTCCTCCATATCCACCTCAAGAAAACATCATTCCTCTAAATCCCTTGCAGAATAATAAATCTCCTCAAGCTTCATTTGCTCCTATCAAAGCTTCTCATGCTACTATTGATATACAAATGAATTCAAATGAGAAGAGTCTTGGTAATGCAACTCACTCTAAATATGTTGATATCCCTTCCACACCTTATATCCCTCCATTCAAACGTATGCATCAACCTTCACTATCCTCCAAATCCATCCTTGGTCCCTATATATCAAAAATGAAACCGTCAAACCTTCCATCCATATTGGGTCCTTATATCCCTCCATCCACTTACCATATCCCCTATCAAGATCAACAAAGACATACATCCTTGAAATCTCCTTATCAACCAATCCATGGGAACTAGTCATATCAGTCCTATTCGTCCACAATTCCCAAGTCTTTTGAAAGCAATTTGGATGTGCAACGAATTAATCAGAAATACAAGAATCCACGTACATATGAAGATCACTATGTCCCATCTAATCGACATGTGACTACAAAGAAAAAGGAAATACTCAAGAGACCACAAGGGTCCACTGAGCAAAGATTAAAATCAAAGCAAACATGGGTTCCTAAATCCGTCATGGAAGAATTGTGTTCTCAATCCAACGAAAGAATAATATCAAAGAAAATATGGGTTCCTAAATCCATCATGGAAGAATTGTGTTCTAAATCATCTAAAAATGAAGGAAAATCAAAAGCTATGTAGATTCCCAAGTCTCTTCCAAAGGACTTGGATAAAAAAAGAAAAATAAAAGTTATGTGGATTCCCAAGTCTCTCTTAAAAGGCTTGAACAAAAAGGAAAAGTTGGAGTTGGCATCCAAGCTTCCAAAGTCTTCCACTTCATCTCCATCTAAACATCTCCTATCTTCTAACTCTATTTTGGGTCCTCATGTCCCAAAATCCATTACCTTGAATACTTCATCCATCTTAGGTCCTTGTGTACCAAGATCCATATCCACTCATACATCAAAACCTCAAGCTCTTCCATCCACTTTTCCTCCATTTTTCCACTACCCTTCAAGGGGTGTGTCGATTTTGATCTTATCACCATATCCTGTTATTCCTCTTATCCAATCCATCACATAAATCCCTGGCTACCATCTTCCTTATCCTCCATATCAATCTTCTTTACCATCACCCTGTCAACATCTCCGAGCATACTTTCAGCGGCCTTGGCCTATCATAACATATCTTTCAAAGGAGAACTATCCAAAGAGCACGAAGCTTCAGTTCCTCCATGAACTCAAAAGTACAAAAAAAAAGAAATAAAGAAAAAAAGTGCCTTGGTGAAAACCTGGTAAACAGGCACCTTGGTAGCAAAAGTAAAGATAAATCAATCCGTCCTATGGTGAAAACCACTTCTTGTGGTGCCTTGGATAAGTACCATGATGAAAACCTGGCAAACAGGCGTCATGCATAGTTCCTCCTACTTGGACTCTTCACTTGGGGGCAAGTTCCTTCCATGTCATCCTATCTATCATATCTTACATCTATCTATCCTATGAGCATCCATGTTCCTTTTGGTGATCTTGACAAGATTGAGCCTATCCATGAACACTATGCATCTTGACATCCATTATCTTTTCCATCGGCCTATTCACTCACTCTCATCCATGATACCCTATCATGATCTTGCTTATCCCGATTGCACTTTCATAGCTATATCTTATCCTATCAAATTGACCCCTTGGTCTTGATCAAAATTTAAAAACAAGTTCTTAAAAGTCTCTTGACATGTCCATTCTTTTGGACCACATGTTTTTCATGACATCGATTCATTATCTTATATGCTATCCAGCACCGCTCCATGAGCCTACATTGTTATATTATTCTTTTTCCCTAGCTTGGGTAATCTTGAGGAGACTATCTTTGAGGGTTTCATTCACCCTCTTCATCCATCATTGTCTTTTCACCTTGTCCATCAGCTTTCTAATCCATCTGTAATGACCTCTACCTTTCTAGACATTAGAGGCAAACCAATGTGCTCTTGCTTGAGACAAGAGTAATCTCTAAAAAAATCTAAAAATTGGAAAAATTCCTAAAAAAATATCATCTTGATGTGAACCTAGCAATAGGTGCCTTGATACATCAATCAAAAAAATCAAAAAATGGAAAAATACAAAAAAATTGAAAAAAAAAAAAAAAGATGGTGACACAAACATGCTTACAAGGTTTTCAATGATCACATCATCAAGCAAGACCCCATCGCTTGGGGCATCTCAGCTTCATCACATCACATCAAGTTGAGATTATCTTAAATCAAAAGCAACCCAATCAATTGTCTTATACAGTGATGGATATGCTTGAAACCAAACAAATTGGTCTTATACGAGTCATCCATTATTGAAACCAGGCACATTGATCAAATTGTCTTCATCGCTTTAAATCAAGTCAATTTATGCTAAATATCATCTCTGCCAAGTAGGTGAAAACTTGGTAAAAAGGTGCCTCTTGTACTTAGCGCTCCATCTATCAATGCTCATTCTTGGAAAATCCTTTGCTTCAGTTTGTACATAGCTTTCAGTGACTTTCGTGACACTCTGGTTCTTTTGAGAACGCTCCTGACTTGAAACTGATCTAGAGTCATAACCTAGGGGCAATCAAATCATATTTGTACTCGCAGCATGATTCAAGTCAATTATCATTGTTTGCTACTAGGGGAAAGGGTCCCCAATTTGGTCACATCTTTGGATTAAAACAGAGTCAGTAATCTTGTCATTTCTGAAGGACAACTCGCTACTAACGCGAACAAGTGTTTCTCAACACCACAATCAACAATGTTTCTTAACACTATCTTTGGATGCATCTGTGTTTCTTAACACACATTGGATATTGCAAACGTAAACAACAGATCGATAGCAATCAAACACAAAGCACTCACAAGCACAGTGGTGTTTCTCAACACCTCATATATATACACTTCCGAAAACATTGAAACTAGCTGAAGTATGCTGAACTTCTATTTGTATGATGTATGTTTTGGTTGATTTGGTTAATCTTTTCTTTGTCTAATATTTGTTGGGTTGGTCCCGATGATCCAGCAACATCAAATAAACTGGGTGTATGTGGTAAATGTTCCTACATTAAGGCAGAAAAGCCTCACATCCCTCGATCCTCTTTATTTGTACGCCAAGGTGAGGTCGAAACTATCTCCTTGACTGTTATTGCTCTGTTTGCTTACGTAAGATTGCACTCATGGTTATCTTGGCTTTAGATGCCTCAATACTAGTGTACTCTTGCAACATCAACTGGAAACAATATTCATGTCATCTCGGTTGTTGTGCCTTGATGCTTATGTTAGTTTCCCATATCTTATCCGATGAAAGTCATATTCATATTCTTATGGTCGCAGTGGCACCAGTAAGGATTGTATCGACTCTGATGTTCAAAAAATGCTCGATGATGAAAATTTTCAAAGATAAAGCTCAATGACTACACCTTAGGTTGCATTCATTTTAGTCTTGCATCTACATCTGCATAGTGTTGAAATCGGCATAATAACTTTATCTCTATCCAATGTGAAGGATCTGAGATTCTAATCGATCAATCTTCTCATTGTCAAGTGGTCATGACACCCCTTGCTAAATCAACTTTCCTGATTCTATTTTCAGGGTCAAAATCAAAATCTAAAATTGACTGCTTGCACAACCAATAGAAATCTCTCATGCTTTTCTTCTAATCAATCCATGTATCTTACTTTTGGTCAATCTCGGTCAAACAGGACCTCTCATCAAGTACAGATTATGTCCTAACCACGTAGGACCTCTTTCTAATTAGATCACTTTCTTCCTGAATTGTCTAATCAATCGAATTGCTTCTCATCACTGGAGCACCTAGCCATATTTCAATTTCACTCCTGAGGGGGCAAGATCAGGACATCAACATTCCAGTGATCACATCCTCAATCAAAACACCGTCACTTGGGGCATCTCAGCTTCATCGCATCAAATCAAGTTGAGATCATCTTAAATCAAAGGCAACCTAATCAATGGTCTTATATAGTGGTGACTACACTTGAAACCATAAAAGATAGTTCTTATACAGGCTATTCATTATTGAAACCAGATACATTGATCAAATTGACTTCATCGCTTCAAATCAAGTCAATTTGCTTGCTAATCAAATCTCTTAACGATAATCAGTTTCATCACTTCAAATGAAACTGGTTATTCGTTCAAACCAATCAAAAAGGTTTGAGAGTTCCTGACAGATGTTCAGTTTCATCACTTCAAATCAAACTGAGCATTTTGTTTTATATCTTTTTATCGATCTTCGTCCAATCAAACTCGAAGTCGGTCTTCTTCTTCAAAAGAATGGTTTCATCGCTTCAAATCAAACTATTTTGGGTCTTCTTGATAACAAGTCTTTGAATCAATGCATTTATTGCACATCAATTCAAAGAGGGGCAAATGTAATCACCTAAAAATGGTCACCTAAACCCTAGACCCCCAATCTCAACAATTAATCAAGAATCCCTAATATTAATTATTCTAAGTCCTAAATCAAACATGCAATTCATCACAGTTAAACTAATCTGACCTAAACCCTAGGTCCTAATCAATCATCATACTTGATTAATTAATTAATTCCTAAAATCATAATACATTGGCAAATAAAACTTATGTTAATTATTTAATTGATATTTTGATATATTAATTAAATAAAAATTACAAAATTGTCAATTAAATCAAAAAGGAATTAAATTAATTATAAAATCATAAATGTGCATTCAAAATCAATCAATTTATTAAAAATGCACATGACATCATCAAATTTAGTTGACTGATTATCAAAATGGAAACAATCCAGTTCCACTCAGTTAATTGATTCTCCACCGTTTATCATTTTGGAAACATTTTAGCTAACTAAAAAATGAATATGGAAGTTTCCAAAATAACTGATCAATTAGTTCAGTCAACTAACTCTCTCGACCAATCAAATATTTTGCACATGGATTGTGCTTCTTCAATCGAATCTGAACCACTCTTTTTGTTCGATCTTGATCGTCGATTCAAGAGAGATTTCTATAAAAGAGAAACGATATTCCTTCACAAAGGATCCTAATTTTTAATTAAAGTTATTATGTTGCATTTTCAACTTAGCTTTCTTGCATTGTAGCTTTCATTTATCTAGCATTGTTTTTTAATTTTTATGCAATCATGGAAATCTAATCATAGAGCACACTTTGAATTGGTGTTTGTAAAATGAATATCTCACATGTCATTTAGTGCTTCTAAAATGGAATCTTAAGTAGCTTGGATGAACAAAAAAATTGCATAATCATTTAGATTAATCAGCATTTTAATTTCAGCATATAGCTCTAAATCGTTCATTTAGGTTAGTGTGTAGTCACTGAGATTGCAATGATCTGAGAGAAACCTCATACTTCTGCCTTCTAGAAGGCAACAGGTCGACTCTTTCAGATATGCGGGGTGAATGAATCCATATTCATTCATGTATGCAACTGAAGTACAACAACTATGTTGAAGTGTAGTGCTAAGTAAGAAGGTCACTTTTAGCACACACAACCCTTAGTGACCCTGGATAGGAATTCATTTATAAAGCCATTCGGTTGTTACTCCCCCATGAGCACAGAGATTGATTTGTAGAAATTGAAGAATAGATATGTCAGAGAGGTTGGGGTAGCATCGACATTGATCAAAGATAAGCATGTCCCTAAGAATATGAGGGGTCTCATTGAGCCTATCCCAGGGGCGATTCCTTATGCCTATAAGGATTTGAACCATTATATCAAGTATATTGCATATGCATTATATAGAGTACTGGGAGTAGATGCAGGGAGAGAAAGGATTACGTCTGACATCCTTATGATGGTACTAGATATACAAAGCCCTCATGTCAGTACTAACTTTGATTACATCCAATATATAATTGATAGGATGCATGAAGGATTTGTACAAATTTGGAACAAGGAGGAAAACCCTAAATTCATGCAATATCCTTTACTGATGAACTTAATTCTTTATTACAACTTCCCCTTGATGGATTGTGACAACTTGAGGCCACAAATATTCTTTCAGAATCAACCTAATCCAATCCAATTCTAGGTAAGGGTATGGAACTACACATCAAAACATTATGATTTTTGTGCATTTGAGAATTGGATGGTTTACCCAATCCTTGTAGCCCTTGGTGTGGAGAAGACGAGGCTACCAATCCAGGTGTTACAACTCTTGAGGCACTGTGATATGGTGGACAAATGGCCTGGAGATCACAATTGAGGTGATTTCTATTATGAACAAAATTATACAATAATGAGGGTGTATTGTTGCATTCACCCACCCCACATCTTTCTGTTTCATGTGCCACCAAGGATAGTAGCCATGGAATTCATAAGGCAGCTAATTTTGATAGATAAGGAACATCTAGCTCCCCACGGGAAGGGAACTTTCACCCCTAGACAGTTCAGGATATATGGTTTCACCAATGGGAAAGGGGATATAGATTTGATAAGTTCATGGATGAACCATTTTAGATTGCATATTTCTTTATGTAGGTATGTTGATTCAGAAGGTTTCATATCAAGTGCAAGGAAATTATTGACTCCTTCCATCCCTTTTAATAAGGAACATGAGCAATGTATGGAAGAAGATATGCTCATAAATATTATGGATGATGATGAGATTGCTTTGAGAGCCCAAAAGTTTAATGAATTAATGGATTTAGAAAGATAGGAGAAAAGGAAAGGATTAACTTTTAGTGGTTGTTTCCCTGACTTGACCTATTTTAAGAGGCATGATTCTATGATTGAGTCACACAATCTCTTGTGCAATAAATTGGAAGATGTATTAGATGAAAGTGACAAGAGGAAGAAGTGTTCTTCATCAGAAAATGAAGAGGAGAGTGACAAAGAGTACTATGTGCCTAGCCCACCTCCAATAGATCAAATAATGTTGTGGATTTAACCTTAGTCCCAGAAGCTGAAGTCACAGATGAGACCCCACAGAAAAGGCAGAGGATTGAAACAGGGGAGCCTTCACAACAAAAGAGTGAAAAAAGAAGAGACAGAATTGGTGCTCTTATCCCAGGAAATAGAGCTTATGATCATGAATTAAGATAGAAAAAAAAGGAAGGGAAAAAGGATGCAAAGGAACATTGAAGAGGAAATTAAAATTCCTCTTCAGACTTGCACTAATGAAAGGACATTGCACTAGCAAGAATTTTTAAGTGATGACCAGTTTATTAACACAAAAGAATTCAAAGAATTTCTTGTTTGGAACAAACATAGATTGGTAAGGGAAAAGCTACAACTAGAGGGAGGAGCCCCAGTGACAGAAGAGGCCTTGCAAGAATTGCAAGATTATGATCCTGAGTCTGAAAGGATGACTCCTGAAGAGGCAAGGCAACTAGTTAAGTTTAGTGGAATGTTTCTAGTGGAAGGTTAGGACTTGGCATATGCATTCATCATTGATCAGGTGAGGAGGCAACCTGATATGAAGTTGTCATCAGAGGTCCAGGTAGGAGACATGATTAAGGGATTTGGATACAATCCAAAGTCCCAAGCATTGGCTATGTGGAGCTTAGCTCCTAAGGATGATGAGCCCTCAGTCATGAGCATAGAAGAAAATATGGTAGGGAACCAAATTATTTGGTTAGTACAGAACACAGGAGACTTGGAAATCTCCCAATTTCTCACACAATTTGCACAGATCAATGAAGCTAAAACTACTCAATTATTAGAGAAGATAAAAAAGATGACAAATGAGAGGAGTGCAATTGTACAGGATAGAGAGATGTGTAGAATACAACTCCATGCTAATGAAAAAACAATCAGTGAGTTGAAACAACAATTACAAGAAAACCAAAAGGTTGCTCCTGTAGAACCAAAAGAGGTCAGTATTAGTGAAGTCCAGACAAAATTGACAGCTGATGAAATAGGGGTGGATATTAAAGAGCATAATGATGTTATTTTGGGTGCTCTTTTTGAAATTTTGCAACACAGAATACAGATAATAAAATATAAGGCAGATTTAGTTTTAGATGCTTATAATAAACTATCAGGGTTACATGCAGAGGTTACTAATTATGTAACAATTTTGAACCCATATTATGCTAGTTGGTCAGTAAGAACACACCTTTTTGAGAGGTTAGCATCATTACAACCTTTGAGGGATGATCTGCCAGATATATTCATCCAAGTGCATGAAGAGATAGAGCATATAGGATTTACTTTATCATATTTTAAGGGTAAAGTCAATCAGGTTGAGGCCAAAATACAATAGGTTTGTACCCTCCATCAAATCAGAGGATGATTAGATCAAACCCTTAGGAGAATGGATCATAGAATTTGATAAGGTGATGCCTGATAAAGACATATATATCTCTAAAAAGGGAGAGATTGACATGGAAAGATACAAAAAAAATTTAGATGAAGCCTTTAAGGCTGAGACTGACTTCACCAAATTTGTTACAGATGTCAGAGGCATAACTGAAGCCATATGAGACATGTTGAAGACTAAGCTGAAAAACATTCAAAGCTTCAACTAGCCTACTGATGCAGAGGTCACAGCATCGGACACACTGACAAAGCCCCAGAAAAAGAAAGTTGTTGATATGGACTTAGACATTTTGGATGCAGAGTGAAGGACACCTAGCACCTGCTCTTCGAGCATAGGGAAGTTAGCAATCCTAAAATACTAGTGTAGGTTAGCCTGAAATGGAGGTCACTAGATCTCAATATAAATCAGATGTTATCTTGAACAACTGCATACAAAGGTGTCAGAGTTCACAAGAGGACAAAGTGCAAATCTGATTTCATTCCTCATTTTTGTCCTTCCACCGCTTGGATCATTCTTGTATTTTGTCTTTACTATGTTTTTAAGGTTAGGTCTAAAAATCATCTAAAGTTTGTTGCATCCTTGTCTTAAGGATTCCAAGATGATTTGAGACTATATATATGTAATTGTAACCTTTTTTGAGAGAGAGAGAGAGAGTTGGAAATTTTAATAGAATTACAAGGCAGACTAAAATTGTGTCTGAACCTTTGTACTACTTTGTCTCTCTATATGTATTTGAAGCTTTGAGACATCAATAAAATATTTTGCAATCTTTTTTCTCCATCCGAATTGTCTCTTTACATTTATGTTATTGTTCTTGTGTGTTTATTTGTAAGGCATTTAAGCATACTGATCATAAGGTGATTGTGCAGTTACTTGTAAGTTCCTTCAAGGAAGGATTAAATTGTTTCAAGTAACCCACGAAACATAGCATTAGTTTGAGGATTGGATGATAAAGTTGTAGGGAGAGGATAGTTTATAAGGTATTCTATCTTTTTTGCAAGTGTTTTATTGATTACCTTACTGTGGGTTTATATAAGATATTGACTCATAGCCCAAGGATTAGGCACTGGTTTTGTGTTTGCTAAGTAATTGATTTACAATCCAATATTTTTAAATTACTTAATCATATACACTGCAAATTAGATAATTCCATTCAAGTGATTGTATTCTTAGAGAACAGTTCAGTTTGTTGATTCCTTGAAGAGAGGATCATTAGGTTGCCCCTCCTAAAATCAAAAGGAAGAAGGATGAAAATCTTTATCTCATTGGTTTATGTTATCAAGACCATAGCCTGGCTTATAGTACTATGTTTTAAATTAATCATTGCAATCTCCAAGGTATCTTATAAGTTGTTACAGTGAGGTCAGAAGTAACATGCCAGTGAATGAACTAATCCACTAAATACATTGACTCAAGAATCAGTAATCTAATATAGGTAAAACTTGCCTGAGTCTGTGGAGCTCAAAAAACAAGGAGGTGATAATAGGTATCCCCAGTGTTATCAAATACCTCATCAATTAGCATTTCTCTTGCATAAAAAGGAGTTTGCATTCAAGTATATAAGTATACTATCATTTTAGGATTGTGTTGCTAGAAAAAAAAATAACAAAATTGGTGACTCTACTAGGGAATGGGTATAATTAATTTTTTATAAGAAGTATCCCAGAATCTGGTTAAAACAGACAAGTCTTTTGAACACTAGAGATTGTAAAGTCTTGATAAGAGTATTCAGAATCTCTGAGGTTTTAGAAGACACTATATTTTAGCTGCCAAGGTCATTTAGATAGTATTCATTTATCGCAAATAATTGTTGGGTGGTGACTCTAAAGTTAAATCTCTGAGATCAGTACAAGTTAAGTAAACATCTTTCAAAATGAATACTAGGTCAAAAACCAAGGGGAATCTTGAAACTGCATTAGATGGAAGAATCCCATCAACTTCAAGAATGGAAATGTCTTGGAGGAAGAAAAGAAACCAAGTCAGTATAGATCAAGCTTCTCCAAGAAGCCAAGACAACACTACTAGGAGAGAGGAAGGTAGTAATCAGTTTAATTATGAAGGCAATACTTCAGAATATGAAGAAACTCCAAAGAAAGGATTAGAAACATTTGCAGCTACTTCCACTACTACTGAATGAGAAGGAACAGACGCTGTAAGTTCAGATTCCGAGGTTCCTTCTCATGAGCTTGTTGAGGAGGAAAGACTCATCATGAAACATCTTGCCCTTATTCGGCAGATGAAGAGGGAAAAAGAACTTAGAAAGAAAAAACATGAACATAAGGATGTTGACAGAAGTAGAAGAAGATCCTCAAGACATCAAACTACAAGAAATACTGAGAGGTCTCAAAAGGACCATGAAATACCCAATACTCACAAAGCTTCTAGTTCACAAAATGTTAAGGACAAAGGTAAACAAAAGATTACTGACAGCAAAATTGAAGAGCCTAAAATTCAGAAGGCCCTAATAGAACAAATGTCCAAATTAGATATTGATCTTGAAAGACTAAGAATAGAAAAGGAAACCATGGAAAAGATGCTAGAAAAAGCTCAGATGGAATCTGCAACAATAGAAATGAAAAAGAAAATAGATTTTTTGCAGTCTTCCAAATATTCTTATGCTGGAACTGAGAACACAACATCTTCCAAAACAAAAGCTACTACTTTCAAAGAGACTGATAATTTTCAAAGGAAACCATTGAACCCTGAAAGGTATAAGAGATTTAATTTTATTGGCATTCCTGGATACCCAAATGCATTTCCAAAAGATGTGGGTGATTTAGGAGAAAAGCTCCCAAAATTTGCAGGTAATAATGTCATCTCTTGTGAAACACACTTAAGAAAATTCATTGATTTTGTTGATGATTTGAATATTACTCATGAAGATGTGTTGATCAAGTTTTTTGTTCAATCTCTAGTAGAGGATGCTAGAGAATGGTTTAGAAGTCTTTCTAATGGCTCTGTTGCTTCCACGGATGAATTAATTGAGTTATTTAAAGATCAATGTGGTGATAAGACAAATAAAGGGTTCTTACTAAACGAATTCAATAACATCAAAAAGAAATATAATGAAGAGGTCACCGAGTTCAATACCAAATTCCAAAGAGCAATGCATAAATTATTTTAGAAAATAAGGCTGGATGAAGAGGTATGTCTAGCAACCTATTTAAATGCTTTTGATTCTCAAATGGGTTATGCTCTTAGGGATAAGAATCCTAGAACCCTCACCGATGCTTACAAGATAACAATAAATATTGAGATGAATAGAAGGGTGTCTAGTAAACTGTATAGGAGAGATGATTCAAGGTTTAGTAGGAGTAACCTAAAGGAACCAGAATATAAAGAGTATAGGGCTCCTCAAAATAATAGGCCTTCCTATAATAACACTTATAATCCTCAAAATAGAATGAAAAATAATCCTTATGGAACTCAGTTTAAGGATGGGAAGCCTATTGCTCCACCTAGAAAAGAAAAACCTAAGAACAAAACTCCAGACCCTTTGCATAAAAATGTTGTCCATTTGTGCAATGATGATTTATGGTGTGAGGCTTGTGAAGCCCCACATAATCCTGATTTTTGCATTGTTTCCTTATATCTGAAAGAAAATGAAGAACAAGGGAATGATGAAAGTGAACAATGTGATTATAATATGACAAATGCCTATTCATGTCATGATGTAGACTTAGATAATGAAATTGAAAATCATGATTCATATGGTTCACAAGGAAATGTAGAGATTCATCATCAACAAATTTTATCAGACAGTGAGATAGAAGAAACAGATGACCATATAAGATGTTATGCACAAGATAATCAAGACCTTCCATTGGTCACAAAAGCTTCAGATGAAGAAAAAGCAAGAATTACTGTAGTTATGGTTAACAAAGCTAGTAGCAATTATCACCTAAGGAATAGAGTAGTTGGTTGTACTGGCAGTCAACCATCTGGTGTATTTATAAAAGAAAATAAAATAGACACCAAATATGTACAAAAGAAAGATGGACCTGGGGAAAATGCAAAAAAACCTAAGGTCAAGATTGTAACTAAAGCCATAGAGCCTATTGTTGTACAAGAAGGAAAAGCAAAGGTACAAGAAACAAATACTTCTTCTCTTAATATAAAAAATAAAAAATCTAAGAAAGAAGAACCAACTCTGAACATACAGATTGAGGAAAATAATAGTATTGTTGAAAAACCAAAGTCCTTAGATATAAAATATACTCCAGTAGACATGGGCCACTGTTTGTCTCAAATGACTGTAAGAGTTCTTATTTTAGAGATGATGAGAATCAAGGAACATAAAGAAAAGGTTCTATCACTATTAAACAGTGTGCCTACAGTGAAATTTCAAAGTCCATAAAATGTTGATAAGAGACCAAGTAACAAAGGGAAGGAAGCTGAAGTAATGATTTCTGAGATTCCTCATATTTTCTTAAACACAACTACTTCTCCGAAGGTTGTGGACCCATTTTTTCTAACACTGGTAATTAATGGAAGGATGCTTAAAAATTGTATGATTGATTCAGGAGCATCAAACACTATCATGTCAGTATAAATTATGAAGTCTATGGGATTACAACTGGACACTCGTCATGGGAGATATCAAGCAATGGATTCTAGGGAAGTCCCAGTTATTGGTACTATTGAAGCCATGCCTTACAAATTAGCAGTGTGTCCTGATGTGGTTTAACTATGAATGTTCTTTTTTTTTACATACCACCACATTATGGGATGTTACTATCTAGAAAGTAGAGTGCTTCAATGGGAGGTAGCATACAAAGTGATTTATCATATGCTACTTTTAACATTAATGGAAATAATGTTAGAGTGTCAAGAGAAGGTAGGACTCCTCACATGATTGAGTGGTATGAGGACACTAACATTAACTACTATATTGATGTCGATATGGAGAACTTCAGAGTACAGAGGATTGGTCTTCATCATTAGTGTGAAAATATTGATCCTCTAGTTAAAGAATTGACAGTACAAAATGATGGATTGTGGAAAATGTATTTTGATGGAGCATTCTCAAAAAAAGGATCAGGAGCTGGTGTATTACTTGTATCTACATCAGGTACAACTTTCAAATATTCTTTTTTGCTAGCCTTTCAATGTAAAAATAATACAACAGAGTATGAGGCTTTATCTTTAGGGCTAGAAATTGTCATTAAACAAGGAATAAAAGGTTTAAAAGTTTATGGTGATTCTGAATTAGTGGTAGCCCAAATAAGATCCAAAAATGTAGTGAAAAATGATAGATTAAAGATGTATAAATATGCTATTTGGGATCAAATTGAAATAATTGATGCCTTTGATATAAGTTGGATAGAAAGGTCTAAGAACATAATGGCAGATTTCTTAGAAAATGTTGCTTTGAAAACTGATGATTAGACTTTACATGGGGTATCAATACTTGAAGTCAAGACAAGACCAGTTGTTCCAGATAATATATACAACTAGCAAGTTTTTCAGGATGACCAAGATATTTTGAGATTCATTCAGTTTATGGACCATTATGAGAATCAGTGCATAGATTGCAATACTTTACTTGAGAACAATAATGGTAAAGATTATGTCTTAGGAAATGAGGTTGTCCAATTGAGTTCCAATCAGATTCCTAAGGGTCTGGTTGAGCTTGAAGCATTTTTAGTAGTCAAAATGATCACTCAACAAAGATAAGCAATGCTAAGGTTGACGACTTGGAGAAAATTAACTTAGGATCATAAACTAGTCCTCAATTTGTTTACATTGGAAAAGGCTTAGATTCTCATATAAGGACAAATTTGATTAAAATATTGAGAAAGTATAAGCATGTTTTTGCATGGTCATATGAGGACTTAAAAGCTTATAGGGAAGACCTTTTCCAACATGATATCCCATTAAAATCAGAGGTGAAACCATTTAGGCAAAAACATAGGCCTATTAATCCTTTGCTAGCTCCTAAGATGCAGCAAGAGAGTATGAAATTAAAAGATGTTGGGATTATCCAGCCTATCAGACACTCAACATGGGTTTCAAATTTGGTACCAGTAAGAAAAAAGAATGGTGACATCAGATTATGTGTGGATTTTAGAAATTTAAATATTGCCTCACTAAAAGATAACTTATCTTTACCTAACATGGAGGCAATGTTACATAAAGTAACTAGTTGTGAGGTGCTATCAATGATGGATGGTTTCTCAGGCTACAACCAAGTTTTAGTAAAGGAATCAAAGAAGTACAAGACTGCATTTACCACTCCTTGGGGAACTTATGTCTATATCAGAATGCCATTTGGACTGATAAATGCAGGAGAAACTTTTCAAAGGGCCATGGATGTGGCTTTTAAAGAATTTATTGACTTGTTCATGGTCATTTATCAAGATGATCTAACTGCGTACTCTAAGAAAGCTGAAGATCATTGTGAACACCTCGGTAAAATTTTCAATAAAGCTTTAGAATATGGTGTTTCATTAAATCCTAAGAAATGTCATTTTGCAGTACAGGAGGGAAAGTTGTTGGGACACATAGTGTCTAAAGATGGAGTGAGAATAGACCCAGAAAGAATAGAAGCAATCCAGAAGGTCATTGCTCCAAAAAACTTAAAGGGAGTTCAATCTTTCTTAGGAAATATTAATTTTGTCAGAAGATTTATAGCAAACTTTGCAGAAATTGTCAAACCTATCATAAAGTTGTTGAAAAAATGTGCAAAATTTAATTGGAATGAAGAAGCTCAAATGGAATTTGAAAGAATAAAGAGGGCAGTGCAAGAGGCTCATGTTCTGAAATCATCTGATTATAGTAAGCCCTTTTCTTTGTTTTCATTTGCATCTTATCACACAATTGTTGTTGTTTTGCTACAAAAAGATGAAGAAGGATTTGAACATCCAATAGATTTTTATAGTAAATCTCTCCAGACTGTAGAGCTAAATTATGAGATGATGGAGAAGCAGGCATATGTTTTAGTGAAAGCAGTAAAATCTTTTAGACCATGTTTGGTCTGTGCTAAGGTGCAAGCATATGTCCCTCACTCAGCAGTAAAAGATATTCTTACTCAGTCAGAAGTGACTAGTAAGAGGTGTATGTGGATCAATAGAATTCAGGAGTTTAATCTTGAAATCCACATTACAAAGTTTATAAGAGGTCAGGGTCTCACCAAACTCATGACAGAGGATAACTTGGAAAAGTACAAGTGAAAGATATAGAGACATAGGATCATACAGTTACAAGTATAGAAAGACAACCATTTTATGCTGATATTGTGTACTTTTTAAAGAATGCCAAGTGTCCTGACACTATGAATGACAATCAAAAGAGAAGTCTCAGATTGCAAGCTCAAAAATACACCTTAATCAAAGGAGATTTGTATTGGAAAGACAGAAATGGTGTATTATTTCTATGTTTAGATCAAAGCCAATCTGAGAAAATTTTAAGTGAGATGCATGCAAGGGAGCGTGGAGGTCACTTTTCTGCCAAGACCACTACCCACAAAATTTTAAGGGCTGGATACTATTGGCCTTGTTTATTTAAAGATACATATGCATATGTCAGAAAATGTGAACCTTGTTAGACGTTCTCAAATAAGCTCAAATTTTCAGGAGCCCTATTATTAAACCCAATAAGTGTTGAAGCCCCTTTCTCTATGTGGGGAATTGATTTTATTGGTGAGTTTGCAGAAAAATCTAGTGGAGGACACAGTTGGATACTGGTAGCCACTAATTATTTTACTAAATGGATTGAACCCATTCCTACAAAAAAGGCAACAAGCAAGGTAGTCACTGAATTTCTAATGGAGAATATTCTAACTAGATTTGGTGTACCTTCAAAGTTAATAATGGATAATGTCACGTGCCTTAGATCATATGAGATGAAAGATTTCTGTGAGAAATATGGGATCAAAATGTCATATTCATCCCCATATCACCCACAGGAAAATGGACAAGTTGAATCCAGTAATAAAAGTATATTCAAGATATTGAAAAGGACTCTTGAAAAGAATAAGAGAGCATGGCATACCAAACTAAGGTTAGCACTCTGGGCTTATAGAATAACAGTTAAGAAGGCCACTGGTAAGTCACCATTTGAATTGGTATATGGTCTACAGTAAAACATGCATATAAACAATCTATTGCCAGTATATCAATTCATGCAAGAAGAGCAGTTATATGTTTCTGACAGCATGCAGAATAGAATGATTCAATTGGCAGAGTTGAATGAAAAAAGAAGAGATAGCCAAAAGAAAAACATCAAATTACAACAGAAAATGAAATATTTGTTTGACAAAAGAGCTACTGATAGAAAATTCCAACCAGATGACCTAGTTCTTCAGTGGAATGTGAGATCAGAAGATAAAGGAAAGCATAAAAAAATTGAGTCTTTATGGCTTGGGCCATTTATTATTTCACAAGGCTTTGGAAAAGATTCCTATTTACTGAAGAACATGGATGGAGAAGATTTTGAATTGCCAGTGCATGGGCAATTTTTGAAGAACTTTTTCAATTAAAAAACAAAGCCTTATGCACAAGTAAGTATGTATTATATTGTATATAGTTTCTTTCAATTGTGTGTTTCCCTTCAGTAGTAGTTTAGTCTGCGTCAATAAGAGGTCTGCAACCAGATATTCTGAGATTCTTTTCCATAAACTATGTCTAGTCATACTCAAATAGAGCCACTGTTGGTTGTATTTCCAGTTTTGAGGTTTGCCTTAAAAAATTTGTTGTCCTCGGTCTTATCCTTGTTCAAAATCTGAAAAGCGTGTCCAAAATGGCAAAACCCCTATGAAAATTGATGGTCTTATGTTAAAATTTAGAGAAGTAATAAAAAAATCCTAAGTCCTAAGTTTCATTCTGTTCAAAATTGGTTCAAACCCTAGTTCTTTGAAATGGCTTATGTTTTGAAATTACCTTTTTCATGACTTAAAAGTCTTTTATCTCATATGTTATTTCCTTACAGTCGCTAAGTCTCTTTATGAAAATGGAATATGCTTTATCTTCATGAGACTAAGCTACTTCCTTTTGGTTGGGTTATCTCTTAAGGAAAAGAATATTCTTTCAAAGATCAGGAGATTAAGAGATAATCGTCTGATGGAAACAAATCTAAAAGTTAGTCGGGTTATCTCCAGTTTAATCATGAGTTAACTTTTTCCTGCAGGGACTTTGAGATTTCTTAGACGTATTATCTCCAGATGTGATGCACGGTTTAATATTAAGTTAAAGATTAAGTTTCTCTTTAGTCACTTTATCTCATGAAGAAAATGAGTTAAGTCAAACAATCTAGCGATTAAACGACTACCGCTTATCAAGGTTTTAATCTGACGCTAGTCAGATGATCTCATGACAAATCCTACAGTTTGAAATAAATCAAGCGACTTTGAGTTCCTTTGGTCGCAAAATCTCTAGATCAAATCAGATTTAATGATGAGTTCAAAAGGTAATGTAGTCACCAAGTCTCGGGATTCAAAGTGAGTTAAGGAAAAGATCAAGAGATTTGTAGACAACCACATGATCAAAAGAAAATCTACGGTAGTCTTTAAGTCGCTATAAAAACTGGACAAGTTAAAAGTCATCAAGCGATTATGAGACATAATAAATATTAAGACAGGTGTCCAAAAGAAATACATGGTTTAAAAGATGCATAGTCACTAAGTCTCATGATATATTAGGGTTTATTCAAAATATTAAGAGACTTAGCGAAGACCGTTAGATGTTGATAAAAGGGAGATCGATGGCGGTCAGGTTGTCACTTGATAAAAGAAAAAAGATTAAAATGATCTAGCAATCAGGAGATAAACATGTAGTCGCGGAGTCTCTAGATGTTAACCAAAGCGGTTAAGGTGAGTTTCAAAAGGCTTTCAGTCGCCTTATCTCTTGAGATAACCACAGTTGGTCAATTTATTCAGCGATAAGGAAATCAATAGTCGCTAGGTCGCTGGAATGAAACCTTAGTTAAAAGGATGACAGTTGATAGCCGCCATAATGCACAGAAGCTAACCAATGAGGAAATAAAGAGCGTAGCCATGGTAGAAAAGGTAGTTGAGTTGTAATCAATACTAACAAATCAAATTTGACCTCAGTCGAATAGAATAAGGGTTTTTTTGAGAAAAGTACTCATTCAAATTTGATTTCCTGTCACTATCAAGAGCTACGACTAAGAAATTGAATACATTTCACAGTATGTGAAACTAATTGCAGAAATGATTGAATGAAGGAATGTTTGCATTGATGTTTCAGTTATAAATAAGCATAGTTGTTGTCATTTTAGTTGTTGTGAGAATATTTGAGTTTTTGAACAGTGAAGTGTTAAGTTGAAGTTCCTCCTGATTCAGAATTGATACAGTGATATAATTGGCGAAATGGTGTAGTGATCAGAATTTCAAAATTGTGAAGAGTTCAGTGGTGATAGAGAATTCATTGAATTGTGAGGGTCTGGAGGAGATTTGTTTCAATATTGGTAAGAGAATTGTAATCAGTATAAGAATAGAGAAAAGATGAGTTAGGCACTGAGTATTGCATCCTCTAGTGGGAGAAGTGGAGATATTGGTGTAGACACAAAAGGAAAGAGGAACTATTCCGATGAGTTTCTACAATTGTTACCTGGCTCCGCCCAAAAGAGAAAGGTAAGTGCCGAATTCTTACTAGCTAATTATTTTGATATCAAAGATGCTAAGACTCCAGGTTCTTCTGGATTTTCTTTATATAATTATTTCTAGAGAAATTTTGACCAGGCCATTCCAATCTCAAACCCTTGGACTTGTGGGTTAGCTAGGTTAATAGTGCCAGATGTATTTATAGATGCAGATTTCATTCTTGAATTGGAAAATAGATATGACCCTCTTACTAATATAATTAAGAAGAATGATGAGAAACCCTTAGTGACCTTGGATAGGAATTCATTTATAAATTCATTCGGTTGTTACTCCCCCATGAGCATAGAGATTGATTTGTAGAAATTGAAGAATAGATATTTCATAGAGGCTGGGGTAGCTGCGACATTGATCAAAGATAAGCATGTCCCTAAGAATATGAGGGGTCTCATTGAGCCTATCCCAGGGGTGATTCCTTATGCCTATAAGGATCTGAACCACTATATAAAGTATATTGCATATGCATTATACAGATTACTGGGAGTAGATACAGGGAGAGAAAGGATTACCTCTAACATCCTTATCATGGTACTAGATATACAAAGCCCTCTTGTCAATACTAACTATGATTACATCCAATATATAATTGATGGGATGCATGAAGGGTTTGTAAAAATTTAGAACAAGGAGGCAAACCCTAAATTCATGCAATATTCTTTACTGATGCACTTAATTCTTTATTACCACTTTCCCTTGATGGATTGTGACAACTTCAGACCATAGAGATTCTTTCAGAATCAACATAATCCAATCCAATCCTGGGTAAGGGTATGGAACTACTATAACATAAAGAATTTGGAGGTTGAATGTTTTATTTGTTAAGAATTGATTATGTTACTAAAATGTAAGATATGAAAATGGGGGATGTGATTGATATGTAAATTTTTCTTTGAATTACCTAGATTGTATTAACCTTAATTGAATTGAATTGATTAAGTGTTGCAATTGTGATTAAGGAGAACATAAGATGTTCCTTTTTACCCTCAAATGCACAAATGGGAGATCCAAGTTGATCAACCCAAGAGAAGGGTTAATGCACAAATGAATCAACTATTTGAAAAGGAGAATGACAAAGGAAATACCTTAAATTCTGTTAAGTATATGTATAGAAATGCTATATAACAGTAATTGAAGAGATGGGAAAAATGCACTAACCTTGAAATATTGCAGATCAAAGAATTTTTTTTCTGAGGTCTATAGACAGTTTCTGGAAAAACTGACAGTTGATATCGAACCGAAACACAAA
Organism: Thuja plicata; assembly: GCA_018584345.1. Lineage (NCBI taxonomy): Eukaryota > Viridiplantae > Streptophyta > Pinopsida > Cupressales > Cupressaceae > Thuja > Thuja plicata. Next base: position 1,028,403 of record MU227856.1, read on the forward strand.
GACGAACAAAACCCAGAAATCATTTTCTGTTCCAATGTCGTCTTATGAAAAAGGTCGACCTTGACCCACAAATGTCAACCCTGACCCAATAATGTCGACCCTGACCTACACAGATCTGAAAGTGACTTTGTTCGCGGATCCTGAAAGTTTGTCGAAAAGGGTATCCAGATCTGGGTTCAAATCCATTGTTCTATACCTGTACCTGCAAGAAAAAGGAAATTTTTTTGTTGTGGGGGAGGGGTTTGCCTTGGTCAAACCCCAGTTTTGGAATTAGCCTCAAATATATGTAATTGAAATTGTAGAAATGGACAAAGTAAATGCATAAATTCACCTTGCTTGAAAAAGTCCTTGTGGCGGATTTGAATCCTTGAATCCACAAGAATGCTTCAAATGTAGAATGTAGAAAGGTAAGCTGTCTTCAATCTCTTGCTTGTAGATCTCCAACACAAATTCTTGAATGGGTTCTTGAATTTGGAATAGGCTTGGAAGAAGGTGGATGGAGAGATCACCAAAAGGGCACCTTGTAGCTTCAATCCTTGAATGGCCTCCAATGGATCTCCTTCATGGAAATGGATACT
>MU227856.1:1034837-1047379 GCA_018584345.1 Thuja plicata
TGAATTTGGAATAGGCTTGGAAGAAGGTGGATGGAGAGATCACCAAAAGGGCACCTTGTAGCTTCAATCCTTCAATGGCCTCCAATGGATCTCCTTCATGGAAATGGATACTTGAGATGGATGAATGATTTCTTGAATTCTTGCTTGAACTTCTCTTGATGATGCTTGATCTCAATTAGGAATGTTTGATGATAATTCTCAATCTTGCTTAGCTTAGAGAAAATGAGAGAGAAAGCTTCCCTTTTATATGGAATTAGGGCACAATCTTCCAAGGAGGCTTACATAAGAGAATTAAATTTCCATTAAAGCCTTTACCCCTAGGAGAGGACCTAATTTAAATATAATTTTAGAATCAATGCTTCGAAACCCGAAACAGCCGATCCGAAAGCAGGAAATACTTTTTGCAAAGGCCGACCTCCTGAAACTGCAAGACCCTGGGATCTGAACCCTGGGTCAAGGTCGAGGTCGACCCTGACCTAGGTCAGGGTCGAGGTCGACATAGACCTGAAATGTCAACCTTCACCCTGAAGCCCAGAATCATCAATCTGCCATCCAGAATACAGAAATCAGGCCAAACGGGAGTGGAAAGAGGAACAGAACAGGGAGGAAGCCATGTCAAGATTAGGAACTCATTCAAGGCACTTGCCATGACCCCAAACCACTTACTCGAAAGGCTAAACATGTCTACAATGGAAGTGCTTCCATTTTCCGACTATGCAACTACACATCAAAAGATTATGATTTTTGTGCATTTGAGAATTGGATGGTTTACCCAATCCTTGTAGCCCTTGGTGTGGATAAGACGAGGCTACCAATCCAGGTGTTACAACTCTTGAGGCCCTATGATATGGTGGACAAATGGCCTGGAGATCACAATTTGGGTGATTTCTATTATGAATAAAATTATACAATGATGAAGATGTATGGTTGCATTCACCCACCCCACATCTTGCCATTTCATGTGTCACCAAGGATAGCAGCCATGGAATTCATAAGGCAGCTAATTTTGACAGATAAGGAACATCTAGCTCCCCACAGGAAGGAAACTTTCACCCCTAGATAGTTCAGGATATATGGTTTCACCATTGGAAAGGGGCTATAGATTTGATAAGTTCATGGATGAACCATTTCAAAATGCATATTTCTTTATGTAGGCATGTTGATTCAGAAGGTTTCATATCAAGTGCAAGGAAATTATTGACTCCTTCCATCCCTTTTAATAAGGAACATGAGCAATGTATGGAAGACGATATGCTCAGAAATATGATGGATGATGATTAGATTGCTTTGAGAGCCGAAAAGTTTAATGAGTTAATGGATTTAGAAAGACAGTTGAAGAGGAAAGGATTAACTTTTAGTGGTTTTTTCCCTGATTTGCCCTATTTTAAGAGGCTTGATTCTATGATTGAGTCACACAATCTCTTGTGCAATAAATTGGAAGATGTATTAGATGAGAGTGACAAGAGGAAGAAGTATTCTTCATCATAAAATGAAGAGGAGAGCGACAAAGAGTACTATGTGCCTAGCCCACCTCCAATGGATCAAAAAATGATTGAATATCAATCAGCAGAAGGGGAGCAGCAAGCAAAAAATGTTGTGGATTTAACCTTAGTCCCAGAAGTTGAAGTCATAGATGAGCCCCCACAAAAAAGACAGAGGATTGAAACAGGGGAGCCTTCACAGCAAAAGAGTGAAAAAAGAAGAGACAGAACTGGTGCTCTTATCCCAGGAAATAGAGCTTATGATCATGAATTGAGAAAGAAAATAAGGCAGGGAAAAAGGATGCAAAAGAACATTGAAGAGGAAATTGAAATTCCTCTTAAGACTTGCGCTGATGAAAGGACATTGCACCAGCAAGAATTTTTAAGTGATGACCAGTCTATTAACACAAAAGAATTCAAAGAATTTCTTGTTTGGAACAAACATAGATTGGTAAGGGAAAAGCTACAACTAGAGGAAAGAGCCCCAGTGAAAGAAGAGGCCTTGCGAGAATTGCAAGATTATGATCCTGAGTCTGAAAGGATGACTCCTGAAGAGGCAAGGAACCTGGTTAAGTCCAATGGAAGGTTTCTAGTGGAAGGCTGGGACTTGGCATCTGCATTCATCATTGATCAAGTGAGGAGGCAAACTGCCAGGGTTACATGCAGAGGTTACTAATTATGTAACAATTTTCAACCCATATTATGCTAGTTGGTCAGTAAGAACACACCTTTTTGAGAGGTTAGCATCATTACAACCTTTGAGGGATGATCTGCCAAATATAGTCATCCAAGTGCATGAAGAGATAGAGCACATATGATTTACTTTATCATATTTTAAGGGTCAAGTCAATCAGGTTGATGCCAAAATGAAGATGTTTGGGCCATAATACAATAGGTTTGTACCCTCCATGATATCAAAGGATGATCAGATCAAGCCCTTAGGAGCATGAATCACAGAATTTGATAAGGTGATGCCTGATAAAGACATATATATCTCTGACAAGGGAGAGCTTGACATGGAAAGATACAAAAAAAAATTTAGATGAAGCCTTTAAGGCTGAGATTGACTTCAAAAAATTTGTTACAGATGTCAGAGGCATAACTGATGCCAGATGGGACAGGTTGAATACTAAGCTACAAAACATTCAAAGCTTCAACTAGCCTACTGATGCAGAGGTCACGGCATGGGACACACTGACAAAGCCCCAGAAAAAGAAAGTTGTTGACATGGACTTAGACATTTTGGATGCAGAGTGAAGGACACCTAGCACCTGCTCTCCAAGCACAGGGAAGTTAGCAATCCTAAAAGACTAGTGTAGGTTAGCCTGAAATGGCAGTCACTAGATCTCAATATAAATCAGATGCTGTCTTGAACAACTACAGACAAAGGTGCCAGAGTTCACAAGAGGACAAAGTGCAAATCTGATTTCATTCCTCATTTTTGTCCTTCCACCGCTTGGATCATTCTTGTATTTTGTCTTTACTATGTTTTTAAGGTTAGGTCTCCAAATCATCTCAAGCTTGTTGCATCCTTGTCTTAAGGATTTGAAGATGATTTGAGACTATATATATGTAATTGTAACCTTTTTTGAGAGAGAGAGAGTTGGAAATTTTAATAGAATTACAAGACAGACTAAAATTGTGTCTGAACCTTTGTACTACTTTTTCTATCTATATGTATTTGAAGCTTTGAGACATCAATAAAATATTTTGCAATCTTTTTTCTCCATTTTAATTGTCTCTTTACATTTATGTTATTGTTCTTGTGTGTTTATTTGTAAGGCATTTAAGCATATTGATCATAAGGTGATTGTGCAGTTACTTGTAAGATCCTTCAACGAACGATTAAATTGTTTCAACTAACCCAGGGAACATAGCATTAGTTTGAGGATTGGATGATAAAGTTGTAGGGAGAGGATAGTTTATAAGGTATTCTATCTTTTTTGCAAGTGTTTTATTGATTACCTTACTTTGGATTTATATAAGATATTGACTCATAGCCCAAGGGTTAGGCACTGGTTTTGTGTTTGCTAAGTAATTGATTTACAATCCAATATTTTCAAATTACTTAATCATATACACTGCAAAATAGATAATTCCATACAAGTGATTGTATTCTTAGAGAACAGTTCAATTTGATGATTCCTTGAAGAGAGGATCATTAGGTTGCCCCTCCTAAAATCAAAAGGAAGAAAGATGAAAATCCTTATCTCATTAGTTTATGTTATCAAGACCATAGCCCGGCTTATAGTACTTTGTTTTAAATTAATCATTGCAATCTCCAAGGTATATTATAAGTTGTTACAGTGAGGTCAGAAGTAACATACTAGTGAATGAACTAATCCACTAAATACATTGACTGAAGAATCAATAATCTACTATAGGTAAAACCTGCCTGAGTCCGTGGAGCTCAAAAAAGGAGGTGATAATAGGTATCCCCAGTGTTATCAAATACCTCATCAATTAGCCTTTATCTTGCATAAAAAGGAGTTTGTATTCAAGTATATAAGTATACTGTCATTTTAGGATTGTGCTACAAGAAAAAGAGCTAACAGGACCGACCCTTTGGTTGCTTTTGTATTTAAGTAGTATTTTGTTCTTAGTTTGGGAGATTGGATTGGAGGGCAGTTAAAAGTGTTAGATCTGAGAATCTGGACCGTGAGTTGTATGTTTGCATAAGATCTGTAGTTGATCTTGAATTGTATCTTTATATTTGGCCATAACTAGGAAGGCCTTACAGCCCAGCATTTTGCATGTAATTGAATCTTAAATGAATATGAATTGATATAAGTTGTTATATCTTTGTGTTGTTGAGTTTCTGTTGTGTATCTTTATTGTTGGCTACAAGTTTGGACAGTCCTTTATTGGATCCTCCTACCTTGACTGCATCAAGTGGTATCAGAGCTTCTGGTTCATTTCTTGTAGAGCTTACGGTTTTTGAAAATCTGGAGAGATGCCTTTGAGAAGATTGGACCCTAGGGCGATTGCAGATCTTTGCGAGGAGGTGGAAGTGAGGATAACAGAAAGATTTAGATCTGAGATAGCGGCAATGAAAAATGAAATCATAGAAGGTATCAGAAATGTTGGATTACAGAGAGGTCCTAGAACGGATGATGGTTATGAAGAAGCTACTGAAGATTTTGAAGCTGCTAGTTCTAGTGGAGATGACAGAACTGATCGGATGGAGAGATCTGGAGGAAGCAGGTATGGTCAGTTGTAGAGATCTGAAGCTTGGTTGAGTACAAGTTATCAAATGGAGGTGTCCAATTTCTCAAGTACATTGAAGCTCGGGGATCTGATTGATTGGATCGGTGAGTTGGAAGACTACTTTGAGCTGGAAGACATTGAAGATCCGCTTAGAGTAAATTTGGCACAGACTAAGTTGAAAGGGCATGCTACTCTATGGTGGAAAGAATTGCAGAGAGACCGATAAGAAGAAGGTGAGATGAAGATCAATCGGTGGAGGTTGATGGTGGCAAAGCTAAAGGCTAAGTTCATTCATGTTGACTATGAACTTGAGTTGTTTAAGAAATTGCAGAATCTGAAATAGAAAGAGATGACTGTAGAAGATTATATCGATGAGTTCTACAAGTTGACAATTCGGTCTGGGCATAGAGAAATTTCTAAGGAAAAGGTGGCGAGGTATGTTAATAGCCTAAAATTCAATATCCAAGATGAGATTGGTATGTTGAAGATTGACTCTGTGGAAGATGCTTATCAGTATGCACTGAAGGCAGAAGATAAGTTGAAGAGAAAATGCTATGGTAATTCCCGAGGGAAAGAGAAGCAAGAACAGTCAATAAAAGATAAACCTAGAGCTAAGAATGAACCAAAACTTGTTGAACCAAGGAGAAGAATAGGTAGAAGTGTATTCAGAGGTACTTGCTACAACTGTGGAGAAGAAGTAAATTGGTCGTATGAATGTTCCCATGCAGATAAGAAGGTTGGTAGTCACCGAAATGCTATGGTGAATGAAGTTGTTGAGAACGAACCTGAGGTGGAAAATATGAATCTTCTACTTAGAAGAACTTTGCTTCCCTCAAAACAAGTTGATCAGAAGAAGACTCTGTTCAGAACTAGATGTAAGTGAAAGGATAAGGTATGTAATGTCCTAATTGATGGTGCCAGTTCTGAGAACTTTATTTCAAAAGAGATGGTTAATAAATTAAATTTGGAAAGGAGGAAACATCCTAATCCTTATCAGGTCAGTTGGATACAAGATGTGTCTAAGGTCAGGGTTGAGGAGGAATGCCTTGTTAATTTTAAGATTGGATATTATTATGATGAGATACTATGTGATATATTACCTATGGATGTTTGTCACCTGTTGCTCGGTAGATCTTGACAGTATGACAGACATCTTGTGTTTGATGGTCGTACAAATACATATGTTGTGAGACAGGGTGAAACCAAGCATAAACTGATACCTTTGCAGGGAGGAGGAACTAAAAGATGTGGATTTATCAAATATTGTTTGAATGAAAGTAACAAACCTGAGGAGAAGGGAGTTGGCGAACCTGTTCCAGTAGATGAAGGGAAGGAGAATCTAAAGGGGAAAGAGAATGATATCTCTGAGGAACTTACAGAGATGAAGAAATAGATAACATATTTGACTAAGGTGGTACAGCAGATGTTGACACTAGTGACACAGAGAGATGCAGATGATAGTGAGTTGATCAGTCATTCGGATGGGAATGTGATTCATCGAAACACTCAATGGTATCAAGAATGATCGGTGTCAACTACTGTCAGCTGCAAGCAGGAGATATGAGAGAATTTTTGGACCGATTAATTTGTCGGATGAGAGAATGCACTAAACAAAGACAGCATGGAATGAAAGGAAAAGGAGATATGGGTTAAGAACAAGTATGGGATACATGTTCTGATTCTCTTAGGATGTTCATAATTTCCTTTATGGGAACATCTTCTTTACCTGGGGTGTCTAATGCAGGAGCATCCTAGGATCCTTGGCAATCTTGCTCAACCAAAAATATGTGTGTTTGTTTTTTTAACTTGTTTGGAGGTTGCTCGAGAAATACTCTGTTTCTCAGGTCTGTCACTCAGTTATGCTTGTTCCGAGTTGGTCTCATTTGCTCGGGTTTATGTCGCTCGGGCATGCTTGGTTCTGAGTTCTTTTATGTCTCTCGGGTATGTCTTATGTTGCTCGGGTATGCCTGTCGAGTCATGTTTCTGTTGCTTGGGTTGTTCTTTGCTCGAGTCACTCTGTTGCTCGGTCATCTTTTTCCCGAGTTGTTTATTTTGGATTTGGATCTGGTGGCCGACTTTTGCTTTTAATTTTGATTGTGGAATTAATGGTGGATCTTTCATTGGGGGTTGTGTGGACCTAAATCTTGGTCAGGGGTTTCTCCAATGTTCGATTTTGGGGCCGAACCTTTGGTTGCTTTTGTATTTAAGTAGTATTTTGTTCTTAGTTTGGGAGATCATATTGGAGGGCAATTAAAAGTGTTAGATCTGAGAATATGGATCGTGAGTTGTATGTTTGTGTTATATCTATAGATGATCTTGAATTGTATCTTTATATTTGGTCGTAACCGGGAAGGCCTTAGAGCCCGACATGTTGCATATAATTGAATCTGAAATGAATATGAATTGATATAAGTTGTTATATCTTTGTTTTGTTGAGTTTCTGTTGTGTGTCTTTATCGTTGGCTGCAAGTTTAGACAATCCTTTATTGGATCCTCCAACCTTGACTGCATCAGCTAGCAATGCAACATCTTTTAATTAAATGCATGGTTCCATAAATCCAAACAATTATCACATTGTCTAATGCAACTTGATTGTATGAGTAAAGGCAATTAGAGATTTTGTTGTGAAACCCCAGAAGAAGTAACCACTATATATGTATACCATAGAAATTTAATTGAGCATAATATTTAAGATTGTGTGGGATAATTGAAATTGCATAGTAGTGTAAAGTTCTACAAGAGTGATATAAAAGGGATAGATTCGAAACTTCGATTGTTATGATGTATAAGAGCTATAGAGCCTATGATCAAATGATTGAAAGAGTTATGAAGATAGAAACAATTTGGGGTTATTATGGTTTTTAGGGTAAGATATATGGAACCCAAAATCTAATTGAGATAAATGTCATAACATTGGGACAACATAAACATAGGGAAACTATTTGTTAACTATGCCCCATGACCTATATGAAGGCTAGAAGTAGTATCACTACAAGTTTTGGTAGAAAAGGACAATCATGATGTTGATCGCAATTTTGGAGATAGGCTAATAACCAAGACAAGAGGACATGATTAGACAGAGATGGTATCACTAAAGAATGTATATGTGTAGGATACTCATAAACATAAAACAAGCATTATGTTTTCTTCTAAGGTCTAAGAAATTTGCTTGTCCCAAAAAAATGAATCCTTTAAAGTGTGCATAAGAAGTATGATGATAAAACAATAGAATGATAGAAATCCTTGCAAAGGATTCGAGCTCCAATCAAAGCTTTATATTTGACATCTAGTAGTACCAAGAAAGGACAAAACTAGGGTTCAAAGCAATCTTTGATCGAATTAACCAAATCATACACCCTTGCAATTTGAATTTGGGCAATATAGAGATCTCTAAGACCACAATTTAGGTATATAGTTCACAGGACACCATTTACTAATGTTTGGACAAAAGTTGTGATTCTTCATTACTAATTTATTTGTTTCAAGTAGATAGAAATTGTTTGTAGCAATATTGTTACTACAAAAGTCATCAATAGTCGAATCTTTTGTTACAAGCTCTACATTTCATCTTGCTCCTATTTCAACGAATCAACATGAATTAAGTGCTAGTACATGATGCTTGAAAATAAAAATTGAGCAAGAAGACCCATCTTAATCTCAAAAATAACAAGATGTTTAACCGAATTGATTATTCATAATGTGAATTTCAAATGAGGGAAATAATATCGAAGTTCAAGGACAAAAGAGACATAAAAGGAAACACATATAGCTTACAAGGTCAAAGTAAATAAATGACCTTCAACAAACTAACTAATGTGAACTTGCATGAACCAAGGTAATATCAATTTCATGGGTGTTTGTGGATAGAGGCACAAGAACAATTATGATGATGACTTTGTGGTAACACATTGAATTTATCTACATAACAAATATAGTATTAGAAGTAGGATGTAATACTATGGACATAAAGTCATTACTATTTTATTTCCCTAAAATTGCATCACTATGTAATTTTCCGTTTAGCCTGACCCCATTTTACCATGTATGCACTCCCACATTGATTTATGTTACTCCTACCTCAAATCCGCTTTTTATTCCAGCATCTCTTCTTCAATTGAGACCCTCCAGCCAAATTTATTTAATTTTTTAGGAGAATAGGTCGACCCAATCAACCTATTCCCCGATGTTTCCTCCAAAATTTCAACCGGAGGCTTGTTCAACAATTGAGCAGGAAATTCAATCTCCCATCGGCCCTCTTTGATTTTTGAGCTCCAAAATGTTTGTGAGGGGCTTTGAAATATTTGTGAGGGGTATATAAGCAACCTGCCTCTCCTCATTTGATTGTCACAACATAATAGCAAGCATTCATGAGTACAAGGCATTCATAAGCATTCAAGATCCAAGGCAATCATTCAAGGTATTATCAAGGCTATCTTCTCCATTGTAGCAAGCTTCTCTCCCATGAAGGCCAAGTATATGAGATCACAATCAAAGAAGAAGATCACTTACATTCATTCAAGTATTCAAGTCTTCAAACATTCATTCCATTCTCCTCCATGTCAAGCATTGTGGCACTCTACAACAATCATTACATACGACATGTCTTTCATGATTCATTTTTAGGTTTTTGGTGTGAAGTCAATCTATTGCATCAATATTTGTGATCACATTCAAAGAAGCATTTGTGTTGCCAAGGTATAAGACACTTCATGTTTCAGATCTAGCTTATGCTCTATGTTAACATGCTTCCCTTTATTTAATTTCAATTTCAAGGTTGATTCCAAACCGGGGTTTGACTAAGGCAAACCCCTCTCTACACAATAATTTCATTCTTTTATGTATCCAAGAATAGGTGGCACCCATTTCAGGATCAGATCTGGGAAATACAAGAGCCCGACTACAGTCTATAATTGAAATCGTTAGAAAATGTAGGGAACGGGTCGATCCAATTGACCTAGTCCCTCTAAAACAACTTCAAATTGAATCCACAGGTTAGTTGTATTTTTTGGTTTCTATTTCTGGCATCATAATTGGCCTATCGGGTTTTTGTTAGTTTGTGTGCACAAAATGTCATTATCTTCCTTCAATGTATCCTGCATCTTACATTTCTATATCAATTGTCCTCTTTTCCATTGTTTATTTAGTGAAGGATTAAGATGCCCATTAAGCGCTTGGGTCTTTCAAGCCTGGTGAGTCATCTTCCTTTCAAATGTGACATAGGAAAAAGGATCCCACCATTAGACATATTTTCTTACGTTACAACTACTAGAATCAATACGCTAACAAGAAGTACAAGTGAGGGAAAAGAAGCCAGCATGGCATTAATTTTTGAAAGGAAATGTTTATTAATTCATGCTTAATCCAACGAGGAGAGTATCATTAAAAAAATGAAATCATTTAATTCTACAAAAGTACTAACATGCTAGTGAATTTGATGGGCATTGAAAACCATACAAGTAATAGCTATTCTGCAGTGAAAATGGTCAAGTGGTTTGACCTAGGATTACTGCCATGGTTGTGTTAGGAATAACAGTCCACCAACACAAATGAGAGGGGGGTGAATAAGTTGTGAGACAAATTATTAAACATTAAACATTATAAGCCAAAACTTTAATCTGAATGATAACACAGTAAATGTAACACTATAACACAATCCTTTTTTGTCAAGGAAACCTTGTTAAAGTTAAAAACCTCGATGGGAATTAGCACCCACAAATAATGTACTGAGAGTAAAGTATCCCTACTAAAAGATTTAGCCATGTTAGGAGCTTATTAATGCATTAATGTTCATTAAGATTTAGCCATGTTATAGGATAGACCCTGTTAGGAGTGAAAAGTAATAGTAGGCTCACTACCCATGCACATTGCCTAAACAAAGTAAAATCCACCCTCAAGCCTTACTATCTGAAATACAAGTGTATATAAGAAATATACAATCCAGTGAACTGTCTGATAGCAACTGTCTTTGCTTGATCAGTTCGAATGAAGGCTCTTAATCACATCCTCTACTCTACATCCAGCAGACTTTGCATAAACAAGCTCGCAGCATCCAAACTTTGTCGTTCCCACACTTTCCATAAAAGAAAACAACCTTCTTTTATACAGATTTACAATAAGAAAATAGTTTGGCCAATTAAGACTTCCCTAATGCACAAATAACTACTTAACCCCTTCCTAAGATACAAATGGTAACTATAACAAGTAAACATCAATTAAAATTCATCAAATATAATCCAAGATTTTTAATCCACGCTCGCACTCCATAATACACGCTACATCTCTGAAGTCGGACCCAAATAGGTCTCCTTCAGAACACACGCCACAGTCACCAAGAGTCCTGCGACCCAAAAATAAAACATTCCTCAACATGTCTTCTGACATTCCTCAAGCTCGCATATCATGAATCCTTATCGCACGCAAGTTATCCTCAATAAATAGAGACTAACTCTGTCAAAGATTAGCCATAGTCCAGTACTCAGTTTTCACTAAAACATCGGTAACTCACTTCATCTGCAATAGTAAGCCATGTGACCTTTGTAATAAGATCACAACACATCCATGTACACATAACTATCTTCGCTCATTCTGAAACAACCGTACAATACCCATACACTTATGTCAATCACCCAACAACAGTAATAACCAGTATGTTCTGCCTTCATAGAAACATATGTTGACAACAGTGACTAAACATGAATGCCAACAAAAACAACAAAAGCCAATTCCAACAATCTCCCCATGTATCATTGATGGAAACATATGGGAAAATCCATCAACCCAAAAGTACTCACTCTCAATACAATCTTCTCAATATCCTCATTACAGCTCTCCCTAAAACAGAATGGATTTTTACATACAATCTTGGAAAGTTTTTCCTAAAACCTTTGGGTAAATCATGACATGCTGCAAGATTCAATCGTCCAATTGCATTTCCCCAAGGAACGGCCATAATTTCTAATCATGTATTCTATGACTAAATTGAAGCTAAGAGGGGAAATGAACTGAATTCTGAGAAAAACTTTAATATTTTCTTCTTTTTCCTAAAGTTCTCCCCAGCGGAGTCGCCAAAAACTGTTGGTTAACAGTTTGTCCTCCCTTAAGATTTATAACTCTGACTCTTCAATACACCCAAGGTGAAAGAACAAAAGGATGTTCACCAACAAATGGGTCAGTGTAAGTCATCTATCACTGCCCTCTGAATTGACAGGTACAGCTCCCTGAATATGCAATGACTATGTTTTTATCGATCATCAGATTTATTCATTATGAGTTTTAACCAAATTGCTTGTAGACACAAACAATTCAGGCAAGGATAAAGTGGATAACCTATAATCCCCAATGGAATGTTGATCACAGATTATCATAAAAACTATCTTCTAACTTAAACCTACTTACTCTAAGAATGCATATCCTACTAATGAGAATAGAAGCAGAATCATACATAGACGGCAAATGGAATTGCTTATACTACAACTACTAACATGAAATGGAATTCAAGCAGGAATCATAGCTCCATATATAATTGTACTTTCCGTTCAGATGCATCTAAATAACAGGATGAATAGGAGAAGAAACATACATGAAAGGTAAATGGAATTACTTTCACTGCAATTACCAACATGAAATGGAATCCAACAAGCAATTACAGCTTCACATATAACTGTTATGTCTATTCACATGCAAATGAAAAACTACTGGCACAACAAACATGAAATAATCTTAGCAAATGGAATTACTTCTGCTCCAATACCAAGTTTTCCGACCCCTACATTGATTTCCTTCACAGTATTTATAGAGTTTACATACAATGCTTACTGGAAATGATTCAACTTCCAGAATACAAAAAGACAAGGC
>MU227856.1:1058239-1085811 GCA_018584345.1 Thuja plicata
ATTCCCCTAAACCCCAACCTAACCTATCTCAACCACTTCTACCCTGGGTTCTAACCCTTCTCAACCCATTCACCCATGCTAATCTAATCTTAATCCTAAATTCTTCTCTAACCCACCTCCTAATGTTCTCACATTCCATTAAGGAATACTTAGCAACTCCACCCACTTGAGAAAGTCCACTTTCTCAAGCTGGACTTTCTTAAAGTTCATATTCTCTTACATCCTCCCTTCCCTCTTTAAGGCTTGCATTAATGCCTTCATTAATATGAAGACCTTAAGCCCATGTATCTCCCATGCCTTATTAATGCCTTGAGCATTAAAGGCTCTTACATATTCATTTATGAGCCTCCAAATTCATAAATGAACCTTGTCCCCCCTCTCTCTCTCTCCCATTCTTCTATAAATAGAAGCCTGCTTTGAGAGCAAATAAGCCTTCATCTTAGATCAAAAAAATACATTGGTATGCTGTTAGATTTACTCTAGACTTATATTTCATCTATTATATCATGCTAGTTCTTTGTTTTTATCTCATGTTTTAGAGCTAGAATACTTGTTTTTCATGTCTTTTAGCTTGTTTTTAAATAAAAATCCTTCATGCTAGGTTGTATTCGTCACTGATTTGTAGCATATTCTGAGGGCTGATATGTTACTAATTACACTCCTCCTAGTTAGCAGGCAATAGGTCGATATTAGTGGTTTCTAACGTTTTGGACTAACCATTTGAGCTAATGCAATGATCTATTGAGTGTTTGTGTCAGTTTCAACAGGTACCCATTTACACACACACACCTATAGAATGTGGTATGGAGGAAGCCAGGAGAAGGGTGGATGGTGGACAGGGTGGCGTCTTGAGCGATAAATGCATTACAAAATAAGGATGACCTATTCATAGTGGAATATCAAGGTTTCTTGCAGTTAAATGAATGGTACAAGGAACACAACAAGATCTACCACATCCCCTGTCATTAAGAGAATGCTTGGACCAATATGGAGGACATCATTAAATCCAATATTTTCATTCTTGTTTCAGCATTGAGTGTGAATGAAGGCAGAATTTATAGCAAAAAAAAAATTCTTTACTATTCCTCATGTCATAAAGCTCTGACGCGGATGACATGGAAGTAAATTTTAGCTTGAAGACAAAGAAGCAACAATTAGCTTTTGGGGGCAGAAACTCAGATGAACAGTTGAAAAAAAAATCAAAATTGATGGTCCTTTCTCTTTCCAGCTGATCAAGATGTTGCTTGGTGATGAACATATGAATGCAGAGTTCAAATGATGACCGTTCTTGTTGGCAACTCTAAATGAAAAAATCTTGAAAATAGGCTTGCAGTACAATAATGTGCACTTTATTTGATAATAATGAAGGGAAATCCATCAAATCATAACAAAAATACTTTTTTTTTTATCAAATGTTGTAGCTACAAGTGCCCTGCTAGACATGCATACAAAATGTGGAGGCATACATAATGCACTATTTTGAAAAATGTCTAAAAGGTTAAAAACAAAAAATAGCTACAATGGAGGTGAAGACTTCTTGGGAAACTATATGTCTCACAAGATCATTGACTGTGGCAAAATCAAATTGAGGATCAGAGATGGGATAGTCAAAACTATGTGTGTTTCGTAGCTAAAACTCTAATATCTTAAAGATAGTGTAGATTTCCATAATCCATGCCAATATAGTTAGTTTGCTTCTGAAGTTAGATTGTGTAAAAAAAATTTAACATAGACATTTCAGATCACACTCCATGATCCATCATCAGGATGAGAAGAGAGTTCAAGGAATAGAGTGTAATCTGAAGCGTCCATGTTAATTTTTTTTACACAGTCTAACTCTAGAAGCAAACTAACTATACTCTAATATATATAAATAAGATGAATGATACAAGTTTGCAGGTTATCTAGCAACGATAGGTGTACAATGCCATGGCGTTGGCTAAGGATTTTGAAGAACAAAAGAGTTTAGTCCTTAACAAATCTCATGAGGGCTTAACTAAGATCATTCAAAACAAAAATCAGGTGATGTCAACTAAAGTTCAACTAGGACGATTCCCTTTGAGAGAAGTGTTGTATTTTTAACACTATTCCACCCTCAGCCATGGTTCTTAAGTAGAGAACTTTAATTTAAAGTTTTCAATCATAAGTTAAAAGTTACTTCAATTATAAATATCAATAGTAAAATATATCTTAAAAACAAATGAATTTAATTGAAAGGTGGCTCAACTCACTCTCAGAATAAAAAATAACTTAATTTTTTTAATATTGTTTATTCTTAAAATCCAACAAATAATAATTTACTTATGAAATGAGTATATAATCTCAATAATAATATGAGATAAACTTCAAACATGCAAAAAAAAAAATTAAAAAAATTAAAAAAAATGAATTCATTATTTTGGGCTTTACTCACTTCAAAATTTACAATGTATACACTACCAAATTTTCAGCATATATAGTTTTTGGAATGATTGGGAGTTATTGTAGCTTATGAGAGGCTATTGAGTTAAAAGTTACACATTCAAATGTGATTGGTAATATCTAAGGCTTCTTCTCGATATAATAACGATTTACTATTTGGCAAGAAAATAGTAGTAGTGGCACAACTTACACACCAAACCAACTGAATCCAAGCTCAAAAACAATCAAAGATCCAAGACAACAACAACATGTATAGCATAACTCTGGAAGCCCGATGGTCTCTCAATGTAAATCCAGTTTATTGCTCTTTCTATCTCACTTGGAGGTGCGAGCATATAAACACCTTGACATTGAAAGGGATCCCTTAGGCTCACAAAGATGTTAAGGCCAACCACTACAACAAATTCAAAAAATGGGACCCAAAAATATGTTGTAAAAATCCCTTAACATTCAATTTATCTTGTCTATAGGCATGTTCAATTATCCTTCTACCAGTAAAGCAATACAAGCACTGAAATCCACTTATAAATACAAAATATGCAAAATAGTGAATCTATCCTCCAAAGTTTTCGAGCTTCTCGTGTAGGAATCAAAAAACTCAAAGTTGACGGAAGATCTGTTGAGAGAACATCCCATTACATAAAATTTTCCATCAACGAAAAAATCTTAAAGGTAGTTTGTGTATATGTTCATGTCAGGGAGAAGATTCCACTTGTTCTTCTCCATATTTTAAACTGAAGCATTGAGGACCACCTTAGAATAAATGCGATACAATCCTGCAACATAGATTAGTCCCCCCTCGTCAGTCCCCCCTCGTCATCCACTTCAGAGGCAATTCCAGCCCAAATTCTAGGCGCTTTGGCACCTAGCTGCCATTTGGAACAAGAAAAATCATACAACCATACACAATCCCTTCTAGCCTGGGGAAAAGTATATGTGATCAAAACTAATTTTTGTTTCACGAAATGGTAGTGACAAATGTTGTAAATTTTTCGGCGAATAGGCGGTAAGATTTTGCACGAATTCTTCTTTAGGTCATATATTGCTACTCTCTTGTGATTGCCTTCTGTGTCCTAGAGAATCATACAAATCCATTGCTCAGAGATCTTCATTCTTTTTCTTTCTTGATAAATATTGGGGTTTCTCAATGCGGCGTTCCAGGGTTTGCAAACACACCTGTAGATTCCCACTTTAACATCTTCTATAGATGTTTCTTGTTGGAATGGGCAAATCCTTGCGCTTATTGACTCCCATGAAGTCTATTGTCACCTTATTTCCCCTCGACATTCCCAAATCTTTCTTACAACTTCTGCGCAATCTTGAACCAGAAAAAATCATCTTGCAATGGGAGATTTATGAGTCGGTAAAACAAACTTTAATTACAATGGCGATTGCAAACAGGGGGGTCAAATCCATTGTGAAAACATGGATTATGGCAGGATAGGCGCGTCGTCCGACCAGGCAATCCGCGTGAAACAAAGAGACTGAAAGAAAGATTTAACGGGCGATGTGAGGGAATGTACTGTAGTAGGTAAAAACTGGCCTGCAATCTACATTACCACTTTCCTGAAAATTAGAAGGTGGAATCCGCTTAATACTAGGTGCGTGAGACAATAGAGGAGCGTGAGACAATAAATTTGCGTACGGAAGCAAGTCCCCTCCACAGGAAAATCCTATCGGCTTAATAACAAATTTACAATGCATTGTTATATGTCGAGAACCATCACAAACTGGAACAAAAAAAATTCGCACGGTCAAATACGAGAACCAAAAAACTTTCCCTGTCTGCTACAACCTTAACCACCGCTATTTTGCCATATAGATATACAAAAATTGCTAACCACCCCAATGCCTATAAGCATACTTACATTTATACAAGACAAAAAATATAGAGAGAACCGAATTCTATTCTCATAGACATTACCATAACAAAATAAACATAATGTGATGTCCCCTTTCAAATAAGGATTTAATAAATAATAATATTAAAATATTATATTAATAAGAATATAAATGAAGACAATATAAGATTGAATAAGTTTTAATTAAAGATTTAAACTTATTGTTAAAAGAAACAAGAAGACATAAGAAACCCTCACTAGTCCTTATCAATATTCTAAAATTCTTATGATTGTTATCGTACCTTTCAAAAGATTAGTAATGTTGTTGCCTTCGTTAAATTAATATCCTTATTATTATTTATGATTAAACAATGTTGACATTTTAATTAATTAGATATTATTAATGATATATTAATAATATTATGATATTATAGTTATTAATAATAATAATCAATTAAAATAATTATAGTATATATCATAATATATATTATTGTCATTTTTAATAAATTAAATATTATTAATAATATAATAATATAATTTAGAAATATTATTTTTAATAATATTATAATAACAATCATGTAAATATAATAATAATAATAATAAATATTACAATGGGCGACGGTCTTATGAAGTGGCGGCAAACTAATAACAGTCGCACCCCCTAAGGGAGGCGACTTATGTGGAGGGGATGTAACTCCCCCTCCGACATACTTAAAATCATAAGAAGGTCAATAAGAAAAGGGGGGCGCAGAGGAATAAGATTTAAAAAGGGAAAAACAGCGACAAAAAGAACGGTCGATGGGATCTCGACCAGCATTGGTAAGAAATTAATATTAATTGATTATTATATATATAAGAGATTCATTTATAATTACATGTAGTTTGTAAAATTATATATATATAATTTGGAATATGTCGTCATCTTTTATGTGAATTCTTAAATTAATGCATTCTTGTATAAATATGAATTTCTCATGAATGAATTTTAAATGGGTTTTGTACTAATGTTGTGCATCTATAATATTGGATACCATATAGAATGAATTGTATATTCATTAGAGATGGAATTCTGACAATGATGATGTGGATACCATATAAAATGAATCATTGTATTCATTAGACATGGGATTCCTAAAATGATGATAGTGGATACCATATAGAATGAATTTTATATTCATTAGAGATGGGATTCCTAAAAAATGGCAATTCGAGGTTGGTATAGCCTCGTTGCCCAAATGAGATTAATTGGCAATTCGAGATTCTTATAGTCTCGTTGCCAATGGCAATTCGAGGTTGGTATAGCCTCGTTGCCCAAATGAGATTAAATGACAATTCAAGATTGTTATAGTCTTGTTGTCAATGGCAATTTGAGGTTGGTATAGCCTCGTTGCCCAAATGAGATCAATTGGCAATTCGAGATTGTTATAGTCTCGTTGCCAATGGCAATTCGAGGTTGGTATAGCCTCTTGCCCAAATGAGATGAATTGGCAATTCGACATTGTTATAGTCTCGTTGCCCATGGCAATTCGAGGTTGGTATAGCCCCGTTGCCCAAATGAGATGAATTAGCAATTCGAGATTGTTATGGTCACGTTACCAATGGCAATTCGAGGTTGGTATAGCCTCGTTGCCAATTTGAGATTGTTATAATCTCGTGTAGGCAATATATATACTGATAGTCGGTCATATGCATATGCGTAGGGTTGGATAACAGTCTCTGTATCCAAGAGAACCTAGGAGCGGTGCTCTATAGAAAGACGTTCGATAGCCTGGTTGCTTAGAGTGGATCTTATATCCCTCAAGCCGAGAATCAGGAATTTTGTGAAGCCCGACCTAGAGGTAGTTCCTAGGGTCAAATTCCCCTTACTAACTTAGAATAGAGTAAGTGTCATATAAATATTGAGTAATATTTTGTACTAACGACGGTTTTGCAGGGAACTATATAAGGAGAATAACTAGGGACATTACACATACACTGTAACAAAAAGGGTCCATCCACCCATCTACTGCCCATGGATGTATGCCACAGTGGGCTCTACCTCTTCCCTCTACTTCTTGGAACTCCTAAACCCTGCAAGCCGACCTTGTTTGCGCTTCGGCTCATCTTTCTTCTAACCCCTTCTCTCCAACTTTGGCTCCTCTACTTGCCTGGCTCTCGCCTCTGGTGCTTTGAGAAAGTCTTTCATCACATTCAAACCAATTTGTATAGCTACACGTTGCACTTTGTTATTGCTCGGGGCGCTCCAAATGAAGAACAGACGTACGGGGATGAATTCCCCTACATGTAGCAAATCGCCACTCGAACAAAAACCTCCCCCAGCCTTGCAATGGCAATGAGAGACGTCAGACCCCAAAATTATTCCTCTCACATCCACTGGTTTATAATCCAATGTCCCTCTTCCTTGGTGCCCAACTCAAACACCATGCCAAAAACAAAGATGCAATATATTTGTTTGTTTTATATTTGTACTTTGCCTTCAAAAATTCGTCCACCAACACAATAGACACCTTGTGAATGAAGCTAGTGTATTCGAATTTGAAGACATTCTTGAGCCTTTCTTCTCAAATATTTCCCCAAAAGGCACATGGGTTTCAAGGCTTGCAAAGAGAAATTATCTTGCATTTTCTGTCTCCCAAGCTCCTAATAAGCCTTTGAGATGCAAGAGTTGTCATGCAATGATATTGTAATTTCCTTGTAATTTAGAGCATAGAAAGCAACTTAAAGAGAGTAAATGCACCCTCCACAATCAACTTACTCCACCTTATATCCAGGACATGAATCGATGTGAGGTAATTATTTCTCTGCATTTAGTCTCGTCATGTCGTCCTTGCAAGCCTACACCTCTCCCCAAACAACTATCTCGTAGATCTTCCCATACCACTCGGACAAAAACCTCCCCCAACCTTGTAATGGCAATGAGAGATGTCAGACCCCAAAATCATTCCTCTCACATCCACTAGTTCATAATCCAATGTCCCTCTTCCTTGGTGCCCAACTCAAACACCATGCCCAAAACAAAGATGCAATATATTCATTTGTCTTATATTTGTACTTTGCCTTCAAAAATTCGTCCACCAACACAATAGACACCTTGTGAATGAAGTCAGTGTCTTCGAATTTGAAGACATTCTTGAGCCTTTCTTCTCAAATATTTCCCCAAAAGGCACATGGGTTTCAAGGCTTGCAAGGAGAAATTAGCTTGCATTTTCTTTGTCTCCCAAGCTCCTAATAAGCCTTTGAAATGCAAGAGTTGTCGTGCAATGATATTGTAATTTCCTTGCAATTTAGAGCATAAAAAGCAACTTAAAGAGAGTAAATGCACCCTCCACAATCAACTTACTCCACCTTATATCCAGGACATGAATCAATGTGAGGTAATTATTTCTCTGCATCTAGTCTTGTCATATCGTCCTTGCAAGCCTACACCTCTCCCCAAACAACTATCTCGTAGATCTTCCCATACCACCTAATCATCCTCTTGCATTAACTCAGTCGTCAACTTGGAATATTTATCCACCTTCATGTTTCACTTACATTTTATGTTAGAGATTTTAGAATTTTTGGGCATTACCAATAAATTTTTTGTGCTTTTCACTAGTTTATCTAGCTTCTTGTTCTCCTTTCCTCCTTAATTAGTGCATTTGTTATGATTTGTGAATCTTCCTCCAGATGAAGCAGCAAAACCAACAATCTCTTTGCCAATTTCATTGCTAGGAAAGCTACTTTTGTTTTCGCTTTATTATTTGCACCTATTTCGAGCATGTGCATACACTAGGCAAAAATGTTCTCCTTCAAATCTCTATCAACACAACTTGCTCCCAAACACCTAGGTTCACTTTTGATGCACTATCAAAGTTTATTTAAATCCAACCATTATTTTGTTAACCACTCCATCCAGTTGTCCCTAGTGGTTGATGGATTAACCCATTTCAGCCCATTAACGAGCCGTTAATTTTAGGTTGCTACTATAGAATGTATATTCAGATTTTCAAAAGGATTGTGAATCCTAGTTTCCTTTTTGTAAGTAGTTGTTCATTATTGTATATCTAAAGGCTTTTTTTTTTGGAGGGGGAAGGGGGATCTATTCAGTGTAATAAGGTGTTATTAAGGTATAATTTCTAGAACATTTGTAGTCAAGCCGCCAACATAATGTATCTTTTTGAGTAATTAATTTAATACAAACATTTTACCAATCAAGAAAAAGTACTAACATGGTAAGAACACTAAGAGAATGAGAATATAAAAGAAAAAAAAACGAACAAAATGAAATCATCACAACAAAAAGTGACACCAAATAAACCCCAAGAAAAATTGTCATAGTCAGTTCAACCTCCTAAGCACCAAATGCGGTGTAGTGATCCACGATTAATAGTTAAAATACAATAGTAGTTTCCATGCTTCAAGAAGTCTACATTGTAAATGTATAACTTTGGCAACACGGTCATGTATAAAGCATGACATAATCTTCATCTTATGCATTGTATATATAATATATATGACAAGCAACTCTACGAAACTAAGAAAAACTATGAATCAAAGTCAAGTCCAACGGTCCATATTCAGACCATGCCCCTTATTGCAAAATAACTCAGAACATGTGATGTCAATCTCAACTAACCATTCAATCACAATACGTCAAAAAGCTAATCAAGCAACCAATTACTATTACCTAACTAAAGTGTGAACAAAATGAATATATCTTAATCTTATACAATATCAAAACCCTACGAATTCGTTATTTGGTATAGAAACTAGAATCTTAACCTTTTAAAAAAATGGTTTTTATATTTGTCACAATGTCCCTTTGTGACATATTGCAGGGGTTGGGAATCCACAATGTCTTTACCTACAAAATTTGTAAGAAATGCCAAGACTTCAACTCCATTGATCAATGGTGTTAGTTGACCTCCAGTCATTAAGTTTCCTTATAAACTTCATTAAAATCAATTAATACTAATATTAAAGAGGAAACAGAGTAAATTCTATCTATGGGAATTTATTTAAGCCTTTAACTTCACGTTTGATCTCTTGAACTACAAAATTTGTAAGAAATGCCAAGACTAGCTTCGTTGATCGATGTTATTCTATGGACCTCCACTCACTTAAATTTCACTATAAACATCATTAACATCAATAAATATGACATTAAGGAAGAAGCAAAGTATATTCTATTTATATCTACGGGGAATTTAGGTAAGTCTATAACTTCACTTTTGATCTGTGTAAACAGCATCTACATCATCAAGTTCAAGTAACTTTTCCATAAGGTCTCTATTCAACTCCACAGCTTCATCATCTGGCTGTTTAAACAATAGAAAATACTAAACCTCGTCATGTAGTGTCAAAAACAAACAAAAATCAACAATAATACCACAACTAGGCCAAAAACAAAGCTCAAGGAAAATAACGTGAAATATTACAATTAATATCATGAACCAAGATCAAGGAATAGTTATTCTTACACAACACAATAGAGTAAAGGAAACTAATCTCTATATAAAACCAAGAAAGGTATACGCCTAAATGTGCATGTATATCAAATGGTATACGCCTAAACATGCATCCTTGACCCACTGTCTCCGATCCTAATTATTTAATAGGGCACAATGAAAAATTTAGCTATAACACCCCATATCATTTAGAATGTTATATGACTACAATTAAACAATCCAACTAGGAGCATTCTAATTCATTTACATGGACTGAAAATATTGTATCCATAATCCAACCATAACATTATAAATCTCATCCTTATTGGTGAATCATCTGCTATTGTTTAATAACAAAGGCCACCTCTATACCAATAAAGGTAAATTCTTATAATTCTATTTAAATTTACTTCACTTTGAGTAACTAGGTTGTAAATATACTGCTCAAGATGACACAACCCTGAGTGAAAATTTGCATATCACAATGTAGATATAGCACAAGTCCAAGGATGTGTTCTCATGGTTTTTGGGTCATTACATTTAACAGGGGCATTCTAGGTGGGACATTCTAGGTACGACAAGATGGGAAGGAAACATCCTCTATGTCTATCATAAATAGTCAACATGTTGCGGTCAATGTGCCAATCGTTTACACTCTCCCTAGGAGTTGTTATAGACATTTAACAAGCAAAAAATTAGAAATTGGTTAAAAGCAATAAATAATGAAAAAATGGCATGTTCTATGAAGGGACTACATGGTCGCAAAGGGCTTAATCTTTACTCAATCCATAAACCCTTGATTCCAACTTGTATTGCAACAATGAACATGCAACATACACTATCCCTAGACACCAAGAGGGCCACTACACCTTAACTCTATTGGTAGCTATCACGTCAAGAACCCTTCTTTTGGTTTAAAAATAAAATAAAGATTGTTTTGGGTTGTGTGGAGAAGAAAAAGCAACATTTCTCTCCCTATTTATATAAATATTTTGATAATTTTTAGTTTTTCAATATTCATGATTAAATCCGAACGGACTGAACTCCATTTTATATTTTTGGTTTGCCAAGTCAATCTCAATTCCAAGTGATTACAATCAAATGAACTGTAAAGTAGTTATAATGATCTTAGTGAAGCTGCGTGAATTTTTAATGCGTGTATATTGCCATTGCAAGTTGTTGTGACCTATTTTTCAAGTTCTACTCTCTAGTGAATTTGGAAACACATTCAAGTCCCTCATTGATATTATAAAATGACCCATTCCAAATTTAGTAAGCATTGGAGCATTTATTTTCATTTCTTCAATTGAATAATGTTGGAGCACTGTAATCTTTTTCTGAATGATGAATGGCAACAAGTTTTGTCTTTGAAAATTGCAATTGCAGAATCAGAGCTATAATTTGCTAAAATTTGCTTACAAAATGGCTCATATTGAAAAATCGCACGATGTAAAAGATGATTCAATATTTATAAGAGCAATTTTAATCCATGATACAATTTCCACTCAAAATGCTAAAGGTAGAGATGAAAACATTAAGATTTGTTGTATTTGATTGAACGTGTGGTAAATCTTTAAAGATTGCATATATTTCAACTTATTTTATACGTATTGTTTACAAAGAAATAAATTTCAACTTCTTTTATTGTTTATTCTAATTAAGTTTTTAATTATTATTTTATATTTTATTATAATATCCATCCCCGCAGTCTCCTAAATCTTGAATTAAATTTGCCGTCCTTGAAATCGATCCCTTATCCCTACATCCTTGAAACACAGAAAAACATTGTCCATATTATAACACTAACATTGACACGGTCAAATTAAACTTTGTACTAACCTAATTAAGCAAGACTAACACCCCATTCCCTATTATAACATTGTTTTCTCGCACATCCAACCTACTTGCCTACCCCATTCCCTATTATAACATTGTTTTCTCGCACATCCAACCTACTTGCCTATGTGTTAGAAGTTGTATGCAACCTATAAGTCTTGTTAGTCTCTGACTTGCACAGGATTGTACAATTTCTCTTGAACAAGAAAATATCATAATTCTTGTGTGTGTGCGCATGCTGTTCCCTTTTACAAGCTGTTCCTTGTAGGGTTTGCTACAGGCCTTGGCTGTCTTTCATTAGATAGATGGGTACTAACTACATTAAGCGGTATCAATGCTAGTAAAGCTCATTGGGGTTGCTAACGGTGACAAACTTGAAGACCCTGAAGGGTTTTTGTTACAAGCCTGTGGATCCTATAATTGCAGAGGGCTGAAGAGAAGAGATGGCTCATGGGAATGTTGAAATGGCAGAGATGTTGAAGGCAGTGACAGAAAAGTTAGAAGCATTGAAAACAACACAGAGAAGAGGTGTACCTAATAAGAATGTAAGTGAGCAGCAAGAACAAAAAGAAATGACAAAGAAGGAGAGTATATGAATGGGTCATTCTTAAGGACTATGTCACTAATTAGGAATTAACCAAGAATGGAGATTTGTGCTACAATGGGAGTTTGAATGTTCAAAAGCTCATGTACTGGATTGTAGAGATGGAAAAGTACAATTATTTTTAATTCGTTGAAAAACCCGAAGAAAATGATGCTTGATAGTATCAAATTGAAGGGTCATCCATTCCTTTGGTGATCATATTCAATTGGATCGACAGGTTGTTCACTGATTTGGAAAAAAAATTAGAGGGCTGGATTTGTTCATATAAAATCATATATATACACAATATATATATGTGTGTGTGGGGGGGGGGAGGGGATGATTAGATCCAAATTTCCATTTCCCATTATATCCTCTAAGCATTTAAATTTAAATAATAAACCATTGGAAACATTTCCTTAGTTATTATATTTGAAATAATTAATTAGTTATCTATTAATTAATCCTTATCCTCAATTTAATAATAGTCACAGAATTAAACCTTTATTAAATTCCTATAAACTTAAATTTTAAACTTTTAGAAACTTTTATTATTCATTCTTATTAAAATAAATGTTGAAACATAATATACTATTGATCATTATTGACTTTCCATTGTCATTGCATTTGGAAGAGAAACCCTAAAGAAATGGGTAAAACCCTAAAGAAAGGGCTGAGATGGCAATGGCATCCATTCATTTTTTTTCATGGTATAAGAACGTTACCAGTACTTTGGTAAAAAAAAGGAAAAGGGTGTTCACCTAAGAGCTCAAATAACCTAATACAGTAAGGGTGTAGATTTATTCCCAAGAGCTTGGGGCACATGTACATCGTCCCAAGTTAATGACAGAAGTGAATGTTTAGTTAGTAGCATTTATTTGGTGAGCAATATTTTTTTCTATTGCTAATTATTTACCACCAACTAAAGTTTATAAGTGGAGGGTTTTGGATGCCTAAAATAAATTTGAAATTGATTCCATCCATCCACAAAAATATTGAAAAAAATGATGGACGACACACAACAGAAAAAATAGGGACAACGGCTTATAGTGTTAGGGACTTTCAAATGCCAAATATGATTTAAAAAGCTGAATAAAAAATTAGATGCCAGCCAAAACTGTGCAATTTTTTTTCTGGCTCATTGTAATTCTGTTGGATTCATTTTGGGTTTGATTTTGCCACCTCCTTGTACCATTTTGCGGCCTGATTGACCTGGATCCCAAACTGGGTTTAAACTTGACCTAGAACTGAGACTCCAGGCCAACAAACCAGTAACATGGCAATATTTTTATATTTGTCTTGGTGTGGAAGGAGTAGAGACCAACTAGTTTTGGAAATTGAATTATTAACTTTAACAAAGGCATAAGGTAAAGAAAAATAGTTCTTGAGTGGAAAAAGACATATAGAAAAGCACCTCAATAGTTGATATAGGCAATAATTCAAACCCGTTATCTGGTTCAAAAGGAATGCCTTCTTCACGAAACTTTGCCATTGTTTCATTATAATTTTCTGTTGTAGTAATCACCTTGAAATACCTGTCATTAGATGAGTTATTAACCATTAATACTCAATCTGAATACAAAAAAGTTACATTATACAGTAAACAAAATTAAATTATAAAAAAATGCATTTGAAATTACAAGTGACTTGATCCAAGGCAAATACAACATATTGATAAATCTCAATTTATTTATTATTTATGAGACAAAAATATTACCATTGAAACTCCTAAGACATGTCAACATCTATTGTTTATAATTTTTTGTGGAATGGAGAGTGATAGATTCATATATATAACGAACAAACAATTTTTTCCTCAAAATATCTTAGACCTAGAAATAATTTCTAATAATTTTATTTGTTTTATAAGCTCTCCACCTAACTTTCAAGCCTTCCCCAACATTCACTAACATTAATCACATGGTCTACAGTTTTTTTGAGGCAAAAGAATAGAATTCTCATATCAATCCAAACTCGAGTAAGTTAAACATTCTCATGCAAAAGACATTAGATTCTGCTATGTGTTAGTTTAGATAATGGAGCAATCAATCTTTGGTGGCTAACACAATGTGACACAATGGGCAAGCTTGGGGGGTTTAATGCCCCATTTTCCTATATACAATAATAGTAATACCAAATGTTTTAACTTTATATATTAGCGATTATACCAAGTGTAGATTCGGTGGGTCCGTCTTTTTCCCAAATATTTTCGAAAAATCACCAGCATTTAAGGAAATGTTGTTGATTTTAAATTAAAAATTTCTTGTGTTATGGTCTGCAACCCCCTCCCAGATTCTGTATTTCCCTATCTAATACAAATAGGGATAGGTTATGCCTTGCTTACAACCTAAATATCCATCTGTACCAAAATCTAGCCTGAGTACAGTTAGTTAATGTTTTTACTATGGCCAATGTAAAATCGAAGACTTGTCCAACATAAACTCAAAAAGAAAGAACACTAACGAAAATGAAAATTATGCTCTTCAAATACAAAAAGAGGCAAATCTTCTTTCTTCTCATGTGCACAAATTGTATTGACAATCATATTTGAAGGATTTAGGGATAAGAGATACACGTTTTAAAAAATATGTACATTACAATTGCTTTTGTTATATAAATGGTATTACCTACTGAATCCACATATCATTTATAGGATCCCTCAAAAGATTAGTTGAATTTTTTTCTCAAAATATTCTCATATCGAAGGAACTGGAAATTAGGTTTCCAAAGTCTCCTTGACATTCAGGAGTTAAAAGTAAAACAGTCTAAGTAATCAAAATTAAACAGATCTCAGAGAATAAACAGGATATTTAAGTAGGCTAGGCAATCCTGCTATGTGTTTCCATCTTCTATGTTATTGCAGCAGCATAGTTTACAAGTACAATCCCCATCGAATCCTTGGGGCATTGTCCATTTTGTGGTCTCAAAATGGAGCTCATGAGAAAAATATTTATTTTTCTTTTGCAAGCTGAAGTTTAAAAGTAACATTGACTTTTTAGGTAAGGCTTGATGATCTTTTTATAATATCTTAACTTCTTTTTTGTTATTCCAATACCATTCCAAAGATCTCAATTGAACTTATGAGCAATGTCCCCTTCAATGTTGCACTATCTTCTTGATATTGTTAATTTGAATAACTTAATAATGTCCCAATGTTTAAACAAGTCTTATGTATCTTTGATCCAACATTTTTCAACTTTGAAGAGTTTACTGCATACTTCTTAAGTGATGCTAAGGAATCTATCTCCGTTCATCTTCGAGACCTTGCACTTGTAATGAGGTACTTGACAAAGTGCAATGTACCCTTTTTTAATAGGATTTAATAATAAACAATAATAATAAATTTAAAATGTAAAAGAATAAAAAATGAAAATAAAATTATAATTATAAAAAAATAAAATTAAAATATAACATAATTAAAATTTAGTTAAGTTTAAAGAATGGTCAAGAGGCATGAAATGAAAAGTTGTGACTCCCTCAAACATGAGATACAAAAGGGAGAGAAGAACTTCATTTGAAAGGGGAGAAAGAAGAAAGAAGAGAATAGGGAAGGTGTGAAACAAAAAGGAATGGAAGAGAAAAAAGGAATGAGAACAAAATAAGAAATTGACTCCTTCAAAAGAAGAAATGACAAAGGGTTGTGACCCTCCAAAAGGGTGGTAATTATGAAAGGTTTTGACTCTCTCAAAGGGCAGCAATGATGAAGGGTTGTGACTCTTTCAAAGAGTGTTAATTATGAAAGGTTGTGACTCTCAAAAGGGAGCTCAAAAGGGAGAAATGACGAAGGGTTGTGCCTCCTTTGGAGGGTGGTATTGTGAAAGGTTGTGACCATTGCAAAGGGCAGACATGAGGAAGAAGTGTGACTCTATCTCACATTGGAGGATATAAAAGGGAGAAGGTTTCATTTGAGGAGGAGATCTAAGGGAGATCAATTTCGAAAATAATATATTATTCTCAAAGGCAACAACAAAAAGTGATGACTCAATTCCTATGAAAGGTGGTGACCCTTTCACTAATACATGTAAAGGAGAGCTCATTCCAAGCATTCAAGGGTCACTTATCTATCATCACTCACCAATACATGAAATCAGCACTCACTCAATCATCACTCATCACTCTATGAATTCCACATTCATTCAATCTCAAATCACTGATCCATCAAGAACAACAATCAATCCCTTCAACGAAGCATCGTGACAATGATGGAAATCAGAAACCTATTTGCAAACCTAATCAAGCCCAACCACAAGCCCTAGATCTACAAAACTAACCAACATCGTATCAAACGAACACTTCTTCATGAACACATAAAAATGAAAGTAAACAAAGATATAACCAAATGCATTCAAGAATGCTTGATTCCATTGTCCTCTTATCCTTTAAAATCTTGTACTGGTGTGGATTGCTCTCAAATATTTTTAAGCACATGCACAAGAAGGCATATAAAGGAATGGAGTGTGGTTGACTAATGCAAGATAATAAATACATGAAGATGATAATGGTGATAGCAAAGGCTCTCAAGATCACAAGTATGCAAGTATGCAAAAAGCTTATTAGCAAGGCATTAGGATTCAAATGAGAGGAGAAAATGTTGTTTTATAGAAGTCCTCACAAATACCAATGGTAGAGATTAAGAGGTGGTAGAATGAATGGTTAGGATTAGAGCGTAGGTAAGGATAATGTAGGAGAAACTGAGAATAAAGGAGATTAAGAAGTTTATGGAAATGGCATGATGTGATTGAATGCTAGGGAGAGGATATTAACTTTTCATAATGCATCGCAAGGTGCATTGAATCTAGACATGCTGGAGACGTAAAGAACAGAAAAGTCAAATGAAAAGGCAGGTGTCATTTGTCACATGCCTACGAATTTGGGAGTTGAACCGTGGGAGTGGAGATAATTGGTTGAGATTAGAAAGCAAGGATCATGAATTAATTAAATAAATAAAAGTATTTATTCAATTAATACTAATAGTAGAAAAGAGAAAATGGGAAATCAGATAATTAAATAAGTAAATATTTATTTAATTATAGAACAGAAAAAGCTAATGAATCAGATAAATAAGTAATAAATATTTATTCAAATACTAGAAGAGGCTAATGGCTTAATTAAATAAATAATAAATATCTATTTAATTAATAGAGGAATTTTGATTAAATAATTAATAAATAAAATATTTATTTAATTATATGAGGACCTTTTTAAGTTAATATATCGAAGTTCTCAATTGTTTTCAGAATTAATAAAAGGAAGCCAATATCCTTGATAATAGTAAGGCGTATTAGAAATACTTGGAAATTGTGTGTGTGCGTGTGTGTTGTTGTTATTATATGTTCTCATTCTTGCTATCATGTTTTAATACATGCATAATTAATTATAAGATCCAACCAACCATCCCATTATGGGGTGAATGTCAAACTACATGATAAGAAGGTGGCAGCACTAACACCCCCATAAAGTCCAACCCCCGTGGTGGGGCCAAGAGGCTGAGTGACTAGGTGCTCATTTCGTGCCCTTGGGCTTGATTGGAAGGGATAGGCTCCCGGCAATTTGTATGATTCTCTGAGGGATTAAATAGTGTCGATTGGTTGGTAGGGAAAGTTGTTGATTGAAACCCGTCATGCTCTCAGAGAGAATGAATAAGGATACATAGATAGGGGGTGCAAGTACAAGCATCTGACTAGGTAGACCACCCCATACTGGATGTCCAAGGTGCCTACACTTGGGGCCAAGAGAGATGATCTATCTGCTCTTGGGCTTAGTGTTGAGATTGCTTTGGGCTGATCTATCATGCACCTTCATTCAAACTCTATTGTGATTGGAACTATCTAATGATTATGATAATTATATGTATTTGTATGAATATGTGTGATTTCTAACCCTAATGAAGCAAATTGAGATTGTAATGTCCCCTTTATTTGGATGTCAGAAATTAATTAAATAATTACATTTAAGTTGTCGGAATATAATAAATTTAATGAAAAGTATTAAAATGACTTTAATGGTGAGTTAAAAAACTTAATAAAGTCATTGTATTATTGTTTCCCTAAGTTCAAATCAAATTAAAAAGGGGAAATAGAAAGACAAAAAAGAAAGTAAAATGAAGAGACAAGCAGTGGGAAAATGAAGAGTCACTGCAAAGGGTTTTAAAAGAAGGCTCATTATGCTTACAATGGGATTATTATTTCGATTGGAGAATTTGGGAGCTGCTAGCTTTCAGTTTCAGTTTCCCGAGAGCAGAAACCCTTGGGACTATGGCAAATTGGACTTAAACCCAATTCAGGTTGGAGATATTATTCATATATTTCACTTTTTATTTACAATTTGTTTCAAATTTTGTGAAGTCTCCATTTGGGACAAATCAGTGGTTTAATCAAAAAGTAAATATTAATACTGAGTATTATTGAGCATAACATTGCAAGTATGAACTACGTGCCGCTGATAAATATTTCGAAGTTTATTTGTGAAGCGAGCATTCTAATAGTGCTGCTGTTTATCATTGCAAAGCTGGGGATCAAGGTTTCTTCGTGATATTATGAATAATTATCTTTCCAGCGGTATAGTTTTTTTTGACAACTATTCAATATTGATGTTCTTTTAATTGTGGAGCCTACGATATAAACATTATGCTGAGCAAACAAAGACTTTACAAGCCTTTCATCTGCCATGGCAACTATTAAGGCTGCTTTGTTCTGAAGGAATTACAAATTCATGATAAATCGAATCAATAATGTCATGGGAAAATAAATCTCTTAAGTGGACCCCGCTCCATATAATGGGAGTATGAATTGTTTTATAGCTGCTATCGCCGTCAATATCAAGAGGCCCAACTTACTGAAGATTTCGGTGGTTTGTAAAAATATTTGTATCTGCAAAACATTATAAGAGCTGCACATTTATCTTTATCGAGCCCTTTATTGCCAACGCTGAGACCCGATAATTCACTTGGCCGACTGTGGTGAAGTTTGGCATTTGAATATTTATTCAATGCCTTCGCTGAAGAAAGAAATACTCAAAGGTTTAAAACAAAATCCAGTAAACTCCTTGCACATATCCTATGTCAGATTGCTGAAGCAGATTTATATGGGTTATGTAGTGGTATTCTCAGCTTGTCCAATCTAAGCCCAAGAGCGGGACTTTGACCCTCTTGGACTTGATGTCAGAACTTTGGCATCCATCAAGGTGGTTTACTTTGATGGAAAACTTAATCCTCTTACCTACACCTCTCCCTACATCAATTCCACATTTCTTTTTATTCTTGAGCTCCAGATTAAACAAGGGGCATGCATTTGAGAAACAAAGCATACACATGAATATGTGTAGACATGGTTCACTTGGCCCACAAGAGGCAAGAATATCTAATCAGGACCAAATTCTTCTCCTCAGGTAATATTCACCACTTAGCCCACAAGAGGCAAGAAAGTCCAACCAAGACCATATTCATCTCTTGGAGTAATCAATTCATCAGAATGCCCCTCCGGCTGGCAAGCACATGCTCTATTACAACTTGTAATGTCCCTTGTAGAACATTTTCCAATTTAGCACTTTAATGAGTTAATTATGTTTAGGAGAGTCTTGATTGAGACTGTATAATGGACTTATTGATATCAAGGAAATGATTTCAAGCCATATCTTAATTGGTGAATCTCATGTGAACTGCTATTAGATCCTTCCTTGTGGTCAGTACCAAGGGTGTTTTATAATATCTTCCCCTGATATATATATTCTCTCATTCCTCTAATTCTCTGATCTGCAATTATATTCTTGCAATCAATTGATGTCGATCAGTGGCTTGCTCAAATGAGGAAATCCAAATATGGATGAGGTGAAGGTTCCACTATATATTTGTATGAATGATGAGGATTCTCTTCTTATACTTTGTGCTTGAATACGATAGGTTGTCTTTCAATTAGACATGTATAATGTCTATTCATTTATGCTCCTTTGTCTGCTAATCACATCCTTCTGTATTGTGATTGGTTAACTAATTTATTTATTGTCTTCCCAAACAATAATAGAACACTGGTATTAAGCATATCAATGATTTGTTAGGGATTAGTCCGTATACTAATTGTATTTCTTTCATCTTCAGATAGCTGATCTCTTTAATATAGATCAATTTGTATTTGTCAATTACTATGACATTATTATTATGCCTTACTCATGAGCATATAGTGATGATGACTAATCATAACAAGGCTGGTAGTATCAATTCCACCTTGAGTGGCGACTTTTCCTGGGTCAATCCCATGACCATTTGCAATTTCTCCATTATCTTTAAAACTCTTTCCATGCCCACTCAAGATACTTATCTATTTCTGCGTATAGGCTGAATATACATATCGATCGAGCATAGATATTAGACTTCATACCATTGGTATATGTAATAATATGTAAAGGCTATATCTGTAGTTCCTTGTTCAATGTCTACAGTGCCAATTGGATGATTGTCCTCTGTTCCCTTCATCGTTGCTACTGTTCGAGGAGTGCCATTCATCTATTCTCGTGTGGCTTGCAACTGAATCTCTACGCAGGTGAATAGATCCTATTATGAGTGAATTATCTCCTAACTCCCTTGAAGGAATGGATATTAATATCTTTTAATATTCTATTGGTAGATTTGTGAGTTACATCTGAGCAAACATATCCCATGCCTCTTCCCATTTAGGACTTTTCATAGTTTTTTAAACGCTGTTATCATCTTATTATAATTTGTGGTTATCATTATTAACCATGCCGCATCAATCATATATTATATCAAGGTTGAAAATCTCAGTCTCGACAAAAACTCGGCGAAACAATCGGCAATAAATCGGCACTTTTATCAAACATTTGAAAATGTATAATTTTTTAAAATATTCTTAAAAACACACATAAACACCAAATTTGTAGAATATACACTGATTGGAGATATTCACCATATATTAACCAAAGTTTAAATACATAGCAATTAGAATTTAGAACTTAGCAGAAAACATAGAATCATTATCATACACCAAAAAACAAGTACGACATCTGAATAAAAATAAGTTCAATACATATCGAAGTCAGACTCCATGAAACTACAAGTCTACAACTTCTGAATACATATAAGTGGACCCCGCTCCATATAATGGGAGTATGAATTGTTTATAGCTGCTATCGCTGTCAATATCAAGAGGCTCAACTTATTGAAGGTTTCGGAGGTTTGTACAAATATTTGTATCGACAAAACATTATAAGAGCTGCACATTTATCTTTATCGGGCCCTTTATTGCCAACACTAAGGCCTGATAATTCACTTGGCCAACTGTGGTGAAGTTTGGCACTTGAATATTTATTCAATGCCTTCGATGAAGAGAGAAATACTGAAAGGTTTAAAACAAAAACCAGTAAACTCCTAGTACATATCCTATGTCAGAATGCTGAAGCGAATTTCTACTTGACCTTCTTTCGCTGGCAACCTATGTTGGTGTTTTGGCCGGTAACTCCTGCTAAGGGGCAAAATAAAAGAAAAAATTTAATAGTAATATTTTAATTTGGGCCCAACCATTTTATTTCCATAAAGAGCAACTTATATATTATTATTAATTTAATAAGTGGTCATCTATATGAGATATACGGAATATGTAATATTTTGTTTCATAACTATTTTAAACACTTCCGAGGGAAAAGGGATAAATATGTTTTTAAACAATTTGTAGGGAAAAAAAATATTCAAATTGAGGGCTAAAAAAGAATTTATAAAAGGAGGTTGAATTGGTCATTTGGATCACTATCTATTTCCATGTGTTGTTCATTTGATTTCAAGGGTTAAGCATTTAAGGATGAAAACTCTTTGTCGCGTCCCCACCTTGAGCAATATCAGCCCAACAGCTCTAACAATAGTGCTTCTAAGCACACTAATGATAATTTGCATAAATAAATAAACAATAAATAAAATATTAATATAATTTCAAAAAAATGTTTTCCTAGCACCAAGGCCAACTTCCCTTCCAAATTTTGGGTCAGCCTCTTTTGTTTCCTAGCGTGGTCAAGTATATAGGCTGATCACCCAATTAAATGAAGGCGTGAATATCTTGGACATGAATCGCAATTAGCGAATTGCAGGCCATGTGGGATGAAAACCCTAGAAGCCAAACTACTGAGCACCAAGGAGGGAAGGAAAAGTGGCACATCAAGTCTGAACATATCAGCACTTACCACTGAGTATTGTGAGGTTCGTGCTAGTTTCAAGCAGTGATTCTTCACAAATAACAGCAGTAGAAAAGTTTGGTTTAGTACATTGGTATCAGAGCTTGGCATCCTACCAGCCTCTGTGTGCGTAGATTTATGAGCTTGAGTAACAGAGGATTGAGATATCAGCAAAGGGAGAAGAAAAAAGAAGCAATCATGGGTGACAGGGATGAAGACAACTCTAGGGAATTCATCAGGGAGAGAAAAGAGTTACAGGTTAACATGAGGGACACCATGGTTGAGATGATCCAGCTCCTAGGAGGGTTGGACTAGCAACTGAGTGTTGGCAGGCCTTTTCAAAATAGCATCAAAGGGAGCAGATCTGGTGGTGACAAGGTCTCAACTAACCCAATTCCAATAACCTTTTAGAACCAAATTTCTAGAAAAAGGAGTAGCACCCATGGAAGAAGAGCAACCCACTCTAGGGATGAAACAGCAAGACTTCATAATGAGTACAATCCCCTAAGCGCTTCCATACGAAGAGACATGTATTTTTAAAGAATACTATGGAATGAAGACAAGGGACGGGCATAGGAGAAGGTATTATAAGAAGCCTTGAAAGGATATGCAACACTGCTCAAGCAACTCAACCAAGCAAGCAAGCAGCTCGACCAAATTTTCTATTACTTCAAGTAATCCTCTGAAATTCATACAACCTTGAAAATTAACCTTTGACATCAATGACAACATACTCAACAATCTCCCCCTTTGTCATTGATGGCAACCCATCTGGAACTAACCTAAAAGAAAGAACTGCTCCGAAATAAACTGAAACAAACTGACTTACTCTAAAATAAAGCTGCTCCCCCTAACTCATTTCTCCCCCTTTGACATCAGTGACGAAACCATCCTGCATAACTGAAACCAACCTACATAACTGAAATGGGGCTGAAAGAATATAACAAAGGAAACTCCCCCTGAGTCCAAACAGGAAATCACTATCAGTGATAGAGTTAAATCACTCCCAACTTCTCCCTTTTTAAATCATCAAGAATGTAAAGATTGTGAGCAGCCCTGCTTGCATCAGCAACATATTTAACATCTTTTCTAATCTCACAACAATCTGAACTGAAAAGTAAATTGTGTCCTTGATCACATAACTGACTCACACTTAACAAATTGTGTTTCAAACCTTCTACGTATAGAACATTTTCATCTTTTGTCTCACCATCATTCAAAACAAGTGTGCCTTTACTTGCCACTTTTGCTGATGAGTTACCACCAAATCTCACCTTGCCTCCGTTTGTCTTCTTGAGATTCAAAAACTTGCTTTTATCTCCAGTCATGTGTCTAGAGCAGTCACTGTCAACATACCAAAAGCCCTTTTCATTTTGTGCAAGAGAGGTTGTTTGCACAATCAGAGATTCCACCAACACTTCGTTCTCTTTTTTCCTCCAAACCTTAGCAACCTCATTTGCTTTGTCCTCTTTCTGAAACTTCTTGTCCTTCTTGGAGAAATATGTCATACCACTTCTACAAACTTCTGCAATGTGACCAAAACTATTACATTTATAGCATACAACATTGTAACTTCTTAGAGGAGCATGATAATTCCTACTCCTAAATCTGAAATCATTTCTTGCAAATTTTCTATAGTTGATTGCCTTGTGTCCAAAATAGTTGCAAGAGAGACAATAACCATGAAAGAAAGAATTGTTAAACTTGTTCATAGGTGTTTGTCTTGAGATAGGAGGCTTCTTGAAAGCATTATTTCTGACCTTTGATGTTGAATTCTTTGAGCTATCAACACTAGTCTTATGTTGTTCTTCTTTTGTAGACATAGAACTTTGACCTTCTTCAAGACCAACTCCACCTTTATCTTTAGATGATTTTTGTGAGGCAATAAACTTGTCCAAGGAAATAGGATTTTTCTGATTTATCTTCTCATCAGTTAGTTGTGTTGATGATTTGTCTATCTTTCTGAGTGAAACAATTGTAGCTTCAAGTCTTTCACAATCTTCTTCTTTAAGCTTAAGTTGTTTTCTGATTACTTCTTCAATTTTCTTCACTTATTCAATTTGAACTTTCAAATCAACAATCATTTTTTCTGCTTCTCCAAGAGCTAGAGATATCTTGGTATTCGCATCATTCTCTTCTTGTAGCAGAACCTTCAAGTTCTGTTTTTTCTTTCTAAGTCTCTTGATTTCATTTAAAGCCCTTATTAGCTCCTCTTCAAGATCTACTTATCCTTCTTCTTCATCACTTTGATTTTCATCATGTACTCCATCCATGGCCATGGACGGTATTTGTTCAACAAAGGATTCTTCATACATTTTATGAAGTTTATCCCAAATATCTTTAGTCATATAGCAGTGTATGACTTCCACAAGTTATGTCTCTAACAAGCCACATAAGATTGCCTTCATGGCTTTTGCCTTATTTTCAAAATCATTCTTCCCATCAATATCCATTGGAGGAGTTGGGGGAATTGTATATATAACCAATCTCCACACTTCTCCAAACATCAAAACCAAGAGTCATTAGATAGCTACACATTCGAACACTCCAAAAAGCATAGTTAGAGCCATCAAATAAAGGAGCTATATTCGCAACAAGACCTTCATAAGAACCCATGTGTGCAATCAAGATCAACTTCCAAGCGTTTAAGCTATATTTCTGAAGGCAACCCAATACGATACCAATTGAAGAGCACACAAGAAATACTAAGAGGGGGGTGAATTAGTATTTCAGAACTTAAAACTTTTAAAAGCATGAAACCACATAAAACATAATAAGAGCAATCATCAAGACACAAAAACCAAATTTCTCGTACAAAACTTTCATTAATAAAGAATGAGCACCGACCCATATTACAAATGTGAGCACCAACCCATAAAGAGCATTGACTCAGAGAGCACCAATCCTCTCCAAAGCACCAACTCCAAACAACTAAAGCACCAGCTCTAGTCAGCTGAGGCACCAACCCTAGTTAGATAGCACCAACCCTCCTCGAAGCACCAACTCTAATCAGTTGAGGCACCAACCTCAAAAATACACTGAATCTGAACAACTCCTTGATCTTAAAAACACTACACTACCTGTTATCACACAGTTACAAATTTTCTTTAACATACTAATCAATGCTAAAATCTCACAGCTATATCCTCTCAACCTAATTTTCCAGATCAGGAATGGGAACGGGTACGGGTACGGGTACATGGGTACGAAACGCCGGTACAAAAGAATTTTTGGGGGGGGTTGGGTAGTTTTCAGTATATTCATACCAATGTATGTATGTATGTATGTATGTATATGCATATGCATATACGTGTGTGTAGATACATTTACACATATATATGTATATGTACACACACGTATATATATATATGCAGCTAAAAAATAGAATTAAGTTTAGAAATTATATACCAATACATATGCTAAACAAAACCATTACAAATTTCAAATTTTGAAACACATCATTCTAATTTGAATTCAGGTTTATGTATCAAAAAGATTAAGCCAGAATCTCGTGATAGATAAGTTCAAAGTTCACTAATCAGCAGTCTAGGTCTTAAAATTATCTAAAAGATCAAACTACATTCACTAAACATTTTGGCATTTCAAAACACAAATCCCAGATGTGTACCCACAGGAGATTTGTTTCAGAATCCGATTCCAGTACGTTTCGTACCTGGAATCACCCGGAAAAGTCCCACGATTCAGCAACTTAGCTCTCAACTCAAACATACTTCACATCCCTTAGTCTCAGACTCCTTCAAGGTCATGCTATAAATGCTAAGCAGAGATAAAGCACTATGCTCAGCAACACAAAACAATTAAGATGTCTCCATCCTCTGTTAAACACAGCAGACTGAAATACATATGCCAGCTAAAACCCATTTTTGTATTATATAACACCTCCTTTATACGGCAATGTCTTCTGTCTTCAGCCATGACACAATAATACTTGACTTCAATTCAAAATACACCATACTTCATCTTTTTGTCACGCACATGTACCTCCACAGACCATCAACACAGCTCTGTTCTTTTACAAAGACGACTCAGGAAATCATCTTATTCACCCGATCAGCATGCACGCATGACATCCCTCTATCTTTTCAAAAACGCAGTCACATTTTCTGAGCATCAGACCCCTGTTTTTTTCACTCAGCACAACACATAAAGGTTGCATCACACAGCACCCTCTTTTTGAATGAAAACGCCCAGAGATAAATATAATGCAGCTTCAGTTCAAAATGCATGACTCAATTCAAACACACAGTAATCTGAAACATATATTATTATAAGGCATCGCCTCTACTCCAAAAATGATGTACTTCCAGATCATGCATCAACTCAGACAGATAATTCTGCGCTAAAAACACTCCCACACATCCACGTTTCTCTTCCTTTACACATACACATGCATCTTCAGCCACAATACCCAAAAGCAAAACACCCAGTCAAAGGTATTTAAATCATAATCATCACTGCTAAGTAATGTGACACGTAGCTGAATGCTGCCTCTATTAACAGCAAGGACATCCTGAATGAAACACGTGACTTTTTAATTGGAAACGTTACAAGAAATATCTGAAGCTATTGAACCAAAATAGGACAAGGAATAAATGAATATTCAACTCCAAAAGGTCAAACATATTCAACTCCAAGACTAATAAGAAGAGATCCCTTTTTAGGTGTTACACTTGCCG
The DNA here is from genome assembly GCA_018584345.1 of Thuja plicata. NCBI lineage: Eukaryota > Viridiplantae > Streptophyta > Pinopsida > Cupressales > Cupressaceae > Thuja > Thuja plicata. The sequence goes on from MU227856.1 coordinate 1,085,220, forward strand.
TCCATTACTAAATTCTGAAACCACCCACAACGTGGAGTATAAAGAAATCTAAGCACTTCATTTTCTTCCTGTAGAAACCCCCACTTTAGATGAATCAACCTTTAGACTATTCAAATGCTGACATGGCCCATTAATCTGACATGCTAACAAGTAAGCAGCTGAAGTAGACAACAAGGAAGCTCAACCAGACAACCAGGTAGCTCGACCAGACAACCAACCAGCTCAAGCACCTCACGCAAGCAAGCAGCTCAACCAAATTTTCTCTAAGTTGCCGATTCGGATTCGGGGACGCATTCGGGCTCGCGAATCCGGTTCGTGGATTCGTGAAAAAAAAAAATTGCCGTTTGGGTTCGTAGGGGTTTGAGTGTGTGTGTGTATATATATATATGCATTATATATACAAAAAAAAAATTGAAATATACATAATTCTAAAACTAAATCATTTCATAGTATGAATCTATGATACTTGATCATTGATCAATGCCAAATCTCAAAGATTCAAAACATTAAAATTAAATCATAACATCAGTTCAAGTATCATTGTTTGAAGTTAAACTAATGGATTAATAATTTATTGATATTCTCTTCTTCA
>MU227856.1:1086087-1103343 GCA_018584345.1 Thuja plicata
AAGGTCCGGATTTGGACCTGTGGGTCCGGATGGATCCGCGGATCGCGGATCCATCCGGACCCACAGGTCCAAATCCAGACCCTACCCGGATCCCACATGGACCAGGAGGAGAATCCGAACCCGGATCTGGGGTCTAGGGTCCGAATCCGGTAACTCAAATTATTTTCTATTACCTCAAGCGATCCTCTAAAACTCATACGACCTTAAACATCAACCTTTGACATCAATGACAACATATTAAACAGTAACAGGTTCAACAAAAGAGCTACAAACGGCCCAATAGATCTCATTTCAACCACAAGTATGAGACTAATTTTGGTGATAATTTCTACACTTGTACCAAGAAGACAATAGGGAAAAGTCGCATTGCAAAAAAACTTTATATGATTATGCAATCACAACAATGGATTCAGTCCAGCCCCATGGCTTTCAATATCATGCAAAACATCACTCTCTGACTACTGACCAATTACTCAAAGTATTCAACCAACAATTCAATGGCATGAGTCAACATGTATTTGAAAGCATGTGGTTCATGGAAGCCTACCATATTAGAAAAATTACAGAATTGTGGGAGAATGCACGCAAAATACTAGGCCATGCCATCTACAGAACCACCAAAAATCTGGATTACCTAAAGTATAAGATAGTGCCTTCAAATAAGCATGAATTAATTAACATTTTTTAGAACAGCAAGAATATGTCTCATTAGTTAGAAGAGTTGCAAAGACAAATTGAGGAAAGAGACCGCAATAATATGACGAGGAAAGGGACAAAAGCACATATAGGAATTCTCTCCTTCAACACAAAGAAGAAATATTTTAGCATGAAAGAGCCAAAGATAAGTGTATTAAGGCACACAAAAGAACACAACTTTCTTTCATTATGCCATCTAAAATAGGCAGCCAAGCAATCGCCAACACAGTTGGCCAATGTGCATATGCTTGTATTTATTATTGCACCGGAAAGTTATGATGGTGTTTGTAACTTAAATTATGTAAGCTACCATTTCCAGAAAACTAATGTTGTATGATTACATCACTAACATAGGCAATGAATGCTTGCATACAGAGAATATTCTAGCATTACATAATATTTAATATAAGATTTGACGATACTATAGATGACTTGTCAAGAGCTATGGGTGAATTGCTGCCCCACTTACAGTGCTGTTAAAGAAGGATGTCTTCCCTTGGAGTGAAGAAGCCTCTCAAGCCTTAAAGAAACTAAAAAAGCAATGTGCAATACACCAGTTTTGGCTACTCTGTACTCTACAGAGAAATGTACATGGAGTATGATTCTTCAGGGCATTTTAATTTCAAGAAGAGTGACATTTATGATTCGTGAGTCCACAAATCAAGGGTAGAATCTCACCTAACCTCTTTTGTGAAGGAAATGTTGGCCATGCTATACGTAGTTAAATAATGACACCGCTATTTGATATGTCCATATTTTAAGATCAAGACAGCTCATGACGGCCTCATATACTTTTAAAGTTTTAAGAGAAAAGGTTATCATCAAACAAGAAGCAATGATAGATCTCTAAGACGCTACGATATGATTCTGCTGTGCCTCATCTAAGAGACTGCCCCTACATTCAATCAGTGATTTATATTAAGAGTGGAGTGGTTGATAGGTATCGGCTGGGAGGTAGAAAGGCTGGGATGCATTTGGAAGAGGAAATGATTGTTTGTTTAAAGATGACTTTGGATTCTGGACAAATACTAAACTTTTGTCAGTGATAAATATCTAGCTTTCATGGCAAAATCAGAAATAATAGCAATGAGTGTAAAATCTAGACTCAAATGTCATTTACATCTAATGACAAGTACTTCTAGGCTACCCTTGCTACAGTACAAGAAAAATTTCAGAAGTATATTAACATAATCATTTTATGATTTACTTATGATAACATCCAACATAAATTCACAATGGGTACCTGCACTATTTTCTGGGGTTTCTACAATTTCTCTGGATGTTTCAAGCGAAATTCCAAATTATCAACAATATGGATAAATAATGTTTTTAGAATTTTCTTACTGAGAAAGCTCACATTTAACAAAGATCCAATTGCAAAAAAATTTAAAATGTTGTGTTCTTCATGTTGTTTGCATACCGCAACAAATGCAGAAAAGACTGAATTGACTAGCACCTTGCAGATTGCTCATTTTCTGTATCGTCTTCATACACTGGAGGTTCAATGATGTCATCTGCACCAGCATCCAAGGCTACACCCAAAAGTTTGTCTTTATCACCATGTTCAACTTTCACATTGATAACTCTAGCTCGCCTGAACTTGAATAATACAGATCCTGGATCTGCCATCTTTCCTCCATTTTTTTTTACTATATCCTTTACAAAAGCTGAAGAACGATTTAAATTGTCTGTTAGAACTTCAGCTATCATACCAACTCCGCCAAAGCCATGCACCTGAAAAGACAGAAAGAATTCTAGAAATCTGAAAGACAAAAGGAATTCTAGATACAGTGCTTTATCATACAAGCAAATAATTTCTAAAGTAAAAGCTAATTTGTTAAATTGAAAACATTTTATCTACTGTCCAGAGTTTTGATGTTACATAGCGTCGGGAGATATCTTTCTCCTGAAGGTGAATCACTTGTCCAAGAAATGCAAAGGGTCTTGCATTTGGAAATTGAAAAGACTTGCATGGAGATGTGAAGAGACATCCATTTGAAATGAAGAGAATTGTGCCTGGAATGTAAATAGTCTTCAGTTTCGAAGATGAAGAGTCAAGTCTTCTATATATTTCTTTGTCTTGTGCATTGGTGGGAGTCAGTCACGCATTATATTGCCGGTTCTGTGTGTAGTAGATGTATTGCTGATTCAGTTTGAAGCATTGTACACAGACCTCTATTATTTTATCAATAAAGCATCATTTCTTGTGTGGCTGGGTTTTTCCCCTCAACTTGGAGGGTTTTCCCAGGATAAATATTAGTGTCTTATTGTTCTTTATTCTGTCATGTTTTGCTGCTTATTTTCAATCTTGGTATAAAACATTAGCATGGTATCAAAGCGGGTTTAAGCTAGCATTTCATGGTATCCGAAAGAGAAGAAGAAAAGGAACGTGAGAAGAGTTAATGGCGCATTTCGAAGATAAGTATAGGAATTCTTGAAGAATATAGATTTGCTCTTGATTTAGTTTCATCTTCTAAACTAAGTATTACCTGTTTAAAATCATAACTATTAGAACTTGTATGATCTGCGAATGGTTTAGATCAGTTGCTTATAGCAAATGTTTCCTTTCCATGATAATAGGTTTAAGCTGACGATGTTTTCCTTGGTGTGTCTTCTTGTTTGTGGTTGAGGATATTGAGGCGTTTTTTGAGATTTTGGAGGAAAGAAAGCCTAAGTTATCCAATCACAGTGAGGGTGATAAGAGGCAGATTTCAAACTTCAGCTCTAATTTACAGATTAAACCAACAGCCAAGTTGTGGGCTGTTTTATTTTTCTACTACAGAAGCAGAAAAAAATCAGTGAAAAACATGAATAGGATCTACATTCCTAGGCGAGTTACAGAGAAGGAATTATTAGTTACAGCAGATCGGTGTATTCTGGAAACTGAATTGGGTCTGATTTGATTAGCTGACGGAATAACAATACAAAACACAAGCTGCCAGTCATATTTACTACAGTCGTTTCAAGAGAAAGATGGAATCGTTCTTGAGTAGCTCCATAGCTTGGGTTGCAGCAATTAGATTAGTATCGGCCTAAAATTCTATTGGGATATCTAGCTGCTATGCTACGGCTCTCTTGCCGTCTTTGATTGTTCTCACCATATACGGGTCAAGGAAATGTGGTGTTATTCATCCAATATCCAACTGTGCTGAAGAAAGGAGTTGCGTATAGCATTTGGCGTAGCTTTGGCGTTGTAGAGATGCATATAGCTTTTGGGTTGTTGGAGGCAGTAACCGAATTGATCAATCTTGTACAAGAATTGGAGAATTCAGCATGCATTAATCCTTGCTGTGGTTCAGACATTGACACTGAGGAATGGCATCCATTTGCAATGCTGTGGATGTTCATTCAGAATAGGGATCAAGGTCTGATATGTTCTTGAGTACTGATTTGCGTATAGTTTCGGGTGATAATCAATTTGATCAATCTTTCTAAGGAAGTTGGAGAGCCAAACAGATTATCAGTATTGAGGGAGATATATTGTTACATGGGGAGGAAGCTTGCTCGTTGTCTGGGAATACTATGTTGATTATGTAGAACAAGGAATTGTTGTCAGCATTAGAAGCAAATCCAATACTCCTTCATGTTTGAGAACAAAGTTGTGTGTAGCATTTGAGTTAATTTAGACAAATTTGCGCATTGGAGGTAGTATTTGTTTGTATCTGCTATAACCATCTAGCAAGAGAGGTGTTTAGAGTGTCCAGCCCAGAGGGTATTCTTCTCTGCGGTATGGGATTCAGTGATTTGTGATCAATTTCTTCTAAGAGGAGGAAATAAGATTCAGAGGGAGCTTGTGTGGCAGAGGGAGAGTGCCAAGTCCTTTGCGGAGGATCAGCAAGCTCGTGTAGCAGTGTGACTGAAAAAGCTCCTTGCTTGGTCAAAGATTGGAGTTAATTAATTATTGTGATATTCAAGCTGTGAGTATGCTGCCCCTGTTAAGAGGGAGTCTCGGCTGAGAGGGAGTCTCAGCATTCAGATGATCTTTATGTGCCTTAATGCATCTTTCTCCGAGGGGGAGAAGTTCGAGGTGCAATCCCTTGTTAATGAGTTCTTCTCTGTGAGGGAGGAGTTCAAGGTGTAATCCCTTGTTAATGAGTTCTTCTCCATGAGGGAGAAGTTCGAGGTGTAATCCCTTGTTAATGCATTCTTCTCTGTGAGAGAAGTTTGAGGTGCAAGCCATTGTTAATGCATTCTTCTCTATGAGAGAGAAGTTTGAGGTGAAAGCCCTTGTTCCACCCTCTGGGAGTAGCCATGGTGGATCCACCCTCTGGGAGTAGCTATGGTGGATGTCATGTGAGAGACTCCATGACGATATCACGTTGAGAGACTCCGTGATAAATTTTGATTTCTTCATAAATGGGTGTAGCCATTGTGAGGGTCATCTTGAGAGACATGAGAATCTGAAAAGATACCTCCCTAGCTAAGAGAGAGTGTTGATGTTATATAGCGTCGGGAGTTATCTTTCTCCTTAAGGTGAATCACTTGTCCAAGAAATGCAAAGGGTCTTGCATTTGGAAATTGAAAAGACTTGCATGGAGATGTGAAGAGATGTCCATTTGAAATGAAGAGAATTGTGCCTGGAATGTAAAGAGTCTTTAGTTTCGAAGATGAAGAGTCAAGTCTTCTATATATTTATGTCTCGTGCATTGGTGGGAATTAGTCACGCATTATATTGCTGGTTCTGTGTGTAGTAGATGTATTGCTGATTTAGTTTGAAGCATTGTACACAGACCTCTATTAATTTATCAATAAAGCATCATTTCTTGTGTGGCTGGGCTTTTCCCCTCAAGTTGGAAGGTTTTCCCAGGATAAATATTAGTGCCTTATTGTTCTTTATTCTATCATGTTTTGCTGCTTATTTTCATTACCGGTATAAAACATTAACACAGAGTTAACTCATTGCTGATCATGCTGCATTTCATCACAGCTGTGTCCAAAATGATTAAACACGTAAAGAGATACTTCCTTTTGCAAAACCAAAAATATTTAATACATCTTAACACAATCTAATCCAGAAGCTGCTACATCTTAATATTTAATATGTTAGTTAACTTATTCAGTCATGCAAGTACCTCATAAAACTTCTCAATAAAAGCTTCCTGCCCTTTATCTGATGCTTTCTTAATATTGCGTTCAACAATATCTTTTGGTACATCAAGATCTTTTGCTTTCTGAATTACAGCTGCCAGTAATGAATTTGATGTTGGATTTGCTCCACCTCTTTTAACACTGCAGTTTCCAGACACAACCTGTAAGAATCAAATCATATTTGAAATAGAAAACAATGTAAAAATAGCTCAACATAGAAAATGTAAAAAATAGCTCAACATGGAAAGGAGCAAAGCAATGTAAAAATTGCTCAACATTAAAAAGGAGCTTTCTAAAATATTACAAGATTCGTTGATAATAGTTTAAAATTTCGAAGCTACTCTAGAATGCATCATTGATCATTTGCCCAACCTAAAATTAGAGTACAACTTAGTTCCTGCACATTTCATTATCAAATCATTTATGACCACGATGTTACAGCCCAAATCAACCAAAATATTGTTCACAATGGACAACAATTCAAGATGATGGAAAAACCATCACTTCAATAGTCAGAGAATATCATGTTTGGTTGCAGACAAAAGTCCATAACCTAACCCACAAAACACAAATGGAATGAAAAGCACATACAGACCAAAGATGGGGTCGGATTCACAAAGGAGATTGAAGAGCTAGATTTACCTAAAGAACCATTAACTATTCACTGCATTCAGAAATAAGCAGGAAATAAGGTAACAGAGAAGCTCTGGGAAGGCCTAGGTGAGAAAATGAAGTTTTATCAATGTGAGATGAACTCAATGATCATCTTCACAGAAAATAATTACCTCCAAGAGAAATTTTCCATGCGCAGATGGCATTTATTAGTCAATTTATGATAAGCTCTCATCATCTAGAAGTTACCACAGGCAGATGGAAAACTATAGATGGACGAGAATGTCTATACTTTCTTAAATCTTTGCAAGCAAATAGAAAATCAGAGTGAGGTACGTAATGCTACAGTCCTATCTATGAGAAAATAAGGCAGAAGCTATCATATGAGCTGAAATTTTGAAAAGACAAGCATAGCTTGTTGAGTTTGACCACATAGCTGAATATTAACAATATCCTAAGCACCACTAAATGAGCAAAAACAGGCTCAAGCACAGGGAACCTAAGCTGCAAAAACTGTTGTGCAATTGTTTAATTGTTTTTGAATTCCAACCTACAGGGTCTCCTGTATAAGTAATTAAAAAAAAATATATCCATATTCATACCACATGTCAGCCAATATAGGCATCTAGGCATATACAAATCATGATTTCAACCCATGATACTAACGTACCCAATCTCAAATCACCTGAGGCATAAAGAAAATGAATGTGACATTATGTAAAATATCCCTCAATGACAACTTCCCTCAAGCCAAACAAGAATTTGAAATATTTGGCCCCTACCAAAGTTTTGCTAAAGATGTGGACCCACTCTCCATTCTTGGTTTTGGAATGGAATACAAGATTGAAAGCATTCTAATAGTTTTCAATTATAACACTTAGATCCTTACGTTTTACTATCCCAAGCATTGTAATAAATTAATAGTCATAGTTTAGTTATATTACATCATGTGGATTAAGTGGGCAGATTTATCCCACATTGGTTGCACCTCGTAAGTTCCTTCTAGTCACGCCTTTATATATTGGTGTTGTAATAAAGAGAAAATCATCTTTAAAATATATATTGTAATACATGTTCCCTATTTATCAATATAGACATATTTGCAGCTAGTTTCAAGCATTGTTCTTTTTCACATGTTATTGGCGCCTATGGTTTTTTGGCTACCATTTTTTGCAGGAACGTGTGTTCTAAGTTTAACATGCAATCCGTCAGTGTCAATGATCTTGGCTCTCAAATTGTGACTCTCACCAAAACGCATTTTCACATTTTAGTTTCTTGGTTGAGGTCTAAGATTTTCCTTTGTTCCTGGTCTATGATCGACAACCGTTTTCTGAAGCTTTTTTCGCATTTTTTACAAAATGTGACTTTCTGGGCGTGTTTATTATTGTCTACATACATTTGAAGCTTTTTTTGAAGTCGTTTTTGTGCAAGAACAAGGGATCTCTTCAACCGTGACCTAGTAAAACGTGATTTCGCATTTTTCTTCCTATTCTTGGTCACACGGTTGCTTCTCCACAGCTCGCATTCATCTTTTGGCGCCTGCAACTCGGCGATTTCACATTAAACAGAGCCGACACGATTTTGTTCGATCCCGTTTTTTCCTTTGCAACTTCTCTGTTCGTCGGCCCTAAAACAGCTCGGATTTTCTCTTGGCTTCAACGTCTTGCAGACAGGAGTTGTTCTTTGCTAATCTAAGATTCAAGCCACGTCCGTTATTTCTACATTTTTTTCAACCCTTATCGTGGTCATCTTTGATGAAACAAGGGCTTATTTCTACCGCCTAAGGGTTTTGTTCGTCGTCCCATTTTTTCCTTTGCAACTTCTTTGTTCGTCAGCCCTAAAACGGCTCGGATTTTCTCTTGGCTCTCACGTCTTGCAGACAGGAGTTGTTCTTTGCTCATCTAAGATCAAACCACGTTCGCTGTTTCTACATTTTTTTCAACCCTTATTATGGTCGTCTTTGATGAAACAAGGGCTTATTTCTGCCGCCTAAGGGTTTTTTCGAACCCTCATTTTTTCTTCTGCGGCTAGGCCTTCAAATTTCCACCATTTTTTCTCAACATTTGGACACCTTCCAAACAGCCAACTAGGGTTTCTTCAAAACCCTTATATTCTTTTGTCGGATTCAAATTTGATTGTAGATTCTTCGTAGGTTTTTTAAGAGCTTTTCTAGGTTTATCTCAAAAAAATTTGGGTCTTCCAAAATTTCTACCTTGGCAAAACCCTTAGATTCTTTTGTCGGATACAAATTTGATTGCGAATTCTTCGTAGGTTTTTTAAGAGTTTTTCTGGGTTTATCTCAAAAAAAAATGGGTCTTCCAAAATGTCTACTTTGGGACCCGTGCTCAGATATTTGTTGTTGAGCCTCAAAATCAATGCATGTTTTCTGCCTCAATCTTGTTTGGTATTTCTTATTTTTTCTCGGTATTTGTGCTATCATCTAGTCAACCACCTTTGACCTCTATTTTTTATGATGGCATCTCTGGCGAATATATTGCTTGAGGGGAGTCAAGAATTCAATGGCAGACACTACAATACTTGGAAGTAGTGTATGATGGCGATCTTGGAATACAAATGTCTTGACAAAATTGTTTTGGGCAAGACTAATTGTCCTGAAGATGAAGGCAAGGAGCAGGACAAATTTGATGAGCAAAATCGAGAAGTTGTTATGCTCATCAAACTTTCAATCACTGATGATCAACTACCACACGTTCCTTCAAGCAATTCAACTCCTGAAATTTGGATGCATCTAGAAAGTTTGCATGAAACCTCTAATAAGAGTCATATGTTCTTCTTAAAGAACATGCTCTTCACAATCACAATGGATGAGCGGGTGCCTCTGCAAGATCATCTCAATAAAATCAAGGACATTCGAGATCAGTTATAAGCAATCGGACACAAAATGGAAGAAGAAATGGTGGTGATCACCCTGAAAAGTATTTTGTCTTCCTATGAGCACTTTGTTAGACTCTCAACATTGCTTCCACTCATGTTGATGTGACGTGTTCCGATCTCTGGATAATGCTTTTACAGCAAGATCGCTGGAAACAGCAATTCGGCAGTGGTACCAGTTCATCTTCCCACAAACAAGCTTTCTCAGCCAACTCTTAGTTTTCTCAATCTTCTCAGCAGAATCCCTCTGCTTAGTCATTAAAAGGCCCGAAGAAGAAAAATATTCAGTGCAACTACTGCCATAAGTATGGTCATATGAAGTTCGAGTGTCGTAAACGCTTAGTTGTGCAAGCCAAGCAATCTGGTTCACAACCTAAAGCAAATGTAGCGGAGCACACTAAGCAGAATGAGTCTTCCTTTTATGCCTTCATGGCTAAAAGACCTGCAAATCATGTAAAATCTTTTGCCTGATATATTGATTTAGGTGCCTCCCACAACTTCACTCATCATCGAAATTGATTCACTAATTTTCAGTTATTCTCAGATTCAGTTATTTTTGGAGGGGAAGAGTACACCGTTGTCGGAAAAGGCAATATACAGATTCAGTCGAGAGGAGGAAACTGATTTTCCTTGATGTGTACTATGTTCCAGGAATGGAACTCAACCTTCTCTCACTTAGTCAAATTATGAGACATTCTCCTCGGCTAGATGTGACCTTCAGTTCACATCAGTGCGGTATCATTGATAGGGAGACTCAATCTACTGTTGTCGTGGGTCTTGAGGATCATGGTCTATTCAAACTTGTTGACTCTGGTGATTCTCAGGAGCTTGCTATGGCAGCCCAACACTCCTCTGTTAGTACACTCTGGCATTAGTGGTATGGGCACTTAAATGTGCACTATCTTTCTCCGCTTGTTCGGGAAGATATTGTCATTGGACTGTCAAAGATTTAGACCCAAAACCTTGGAGTTTGCAAAGCATGTCAGGCTGGGAAGCAACATCGCACTCTATTTTCAGATGGCGACTCCTGCAGAGCTTCTAAGGTATTACAACTGGTCCATGCTAATATCTATGCACCTATGGCTACTCCTTTTGTTACTGGGTCCAGGTATTTGTTACTTTTCATTGATGATTACAGTCGTAAAATGTGGGTATATTTCCTTTATCAGAAATCAGAGGTGTTTGTTTTGTTTCAAAAGCTCAAAGCATTTGTAGAAAAAGAGTTTAGTGAACATATTGTTACTCTTAGAACTGACAATGGGGGAGAATTTTGTTCCTCTGCCTTCCCCATTTCTTTGAACATGGCATAAAGCGCCAATTAACAACACTCTACACCACTCAACAAAACAGTGTCATTGAGCAGAGAAACCGCACGATCACCGAAATGGCCCGATCTGTGCTTGAACACAAAAGTGTTCCAAAGAAATTTTGGGCTAAAGCAATCAACACAATTGTCTATCTTCTCAACCGCTCTCCTACAGTAGCTGTCAAGAAACAAACTCTGGAAAGGGCCTGGTCAAGCCGTAAGCCCAGAATCAGTCATCTCAAAAAATTTGGCTCCACTGCTTTTGTTTGGACCCCTCAACAAAACAGTGTCATTGAGCGGAGAAACCGCACGATCACCGAAATGGCCCGGTCTATGCTTGAATACAAAAGTGTTCCAAAGAAATTTTGGGCTGAAGCAATCAACACAACTGTCTATCTTCTCAACCGCTCTCCTACAATAGCTGTCAAGAAACAAACTCTGGAAAGAGCCAAGTCAAGCCGTAAGCCCAGAATCAGTCATCTCAAAAAATTTGGCTCCACTACTCTTGTTTGGATCCCTGATGCTAAGCACACCAAGTTGGATGCCAAGAGCCAGAAACTCATGCTAACCAGCTACAATGATAATCACAAAGCCTATAGACAAGTTGACATTGAGACAAATTGCCGCATCTTTACTCATGATGTGGTCTTTGACGAGGGCCATTTCAACTCTCTCCTTCAATTAAGGATGCAGAGGATCAGCCTCTCAAGGCTCAAGACTTGGGTGTCTGTCTTCCATTAGGTCCACCTGATGGGAAGGCTCCAAGTGTTCCTGTTCCTGCATCTCCACCAATTCCTTCTCCTACAAAATCACCCAGACATGTAGCTACACCACCTGATTTTCCTCAGGATTCATCTGATCTTCTATTTGATGAACCTGATCCTGTTGCACCTCTTGCTACTAATGTTGGCACTTCTACTCTCCGGCCTAAATGGTGAGCTAATACGATTGTCGATCTTCATGATGATGAGCTCATCGAGGGTAGAACTGCTCAGAAGAACAAACCTTCCGAGTCTATCAATTTTGCTCTCATGGCCAACATTCACAGTGTGTATGAGCCTCAAACCTACACAGAGGCGAAAGGGATACTTGAGTGGGAAGAAGCTGGTGCAAGAGCACATAGTTGACTTCATGCCTCCATGAGGCCATTTTGTAAAGTTTTGTTCTAGTTGGTATCTGAACCATGTAATAAGGTCTAAATGACCATGTTGAACTTGTGTGAGTGGGTTTTGAGTCTTTGAAGGTCCTTTTTGGCTCATTTGTCAAATATTGTAAAATTTGTCAAGTACAATTTTGCAATTTCGTCATGTAATGGCAAGATGAAGAGTCAACTAATGAAAGAAGGTAGGAGTTAGTTGTTTTCGGTTAGAGAAGGTTTGGGATGCTTTAGGGAGCATTGGTAAACGTTGGTGAAGAAGGACGGTTGTAAAAATTTGATTTTGGAATAACAAGACTGTTTTTCTGCATTTTTTTAAGCCTAATTTGCTGCTACGGAGGCTTGTACAGACCTGTACAAACTAGTACAGGTCAGAGACTTATATGGATGGAAAGTTGGTTTAATTTCGGACATTTTCTATTCTTACCAGGTCAAAAGAAAAGGTTGTTTAAGTTGTCTAATGATTGAATCTTTCCAACTACCCAGTTCAGAAACTAGGTTTTCCAGCAGGCGTTATTAATTAATATCTTGACTTCCCACAGTTGGAAATTGATGAAAATTGGTGTGAATGTCTTCTTTTATGTTGTCCATTACTCCTTCAATGGAGAGGCCTTAATTCTTTGCTTTGTGCAAGTTGGGTGATGCCCTAGTCTGGAAACTTCATTATTTTAAATATTTTTGAATGAAAGTGATGCATAGAAGTAGGGTTTTGTAGAAGAGTTAATGGGAAACCATTCTAGGGGATGGAAATTGCATGTGCAGACCTAATTTGATGTGTCTAAGACTTTGGAACAGAGATTTGAGGTTTGGAGTGTCTAAAACCATCCTATGCATCTCATTGCCAACCTTGTAATACGGTTATGAAAGTAACCGTTTTAGAGGATAGAATTTCATTTATCCATTGACAAAAAATGAGGACAATAATACACTCACAATACCCTTCAAATTTTATGTTTTATAAATTCAGCTCACACAGGATTCAGACACAAACTTGATGCATGGAACTCTTTTTACCTTTATTACATTTTTCTGGGTCTGTTTCACTCCTGATATTTTAGTATGATTCTCCTTTTATGTTGAGATGCTGTTCGTTCCATTGGGCACTTCATTTATTGTTTATCAAAAATAGTATGTGTTGCTAATCATATATTTATAATTTTTCAATGTTAGTTTATAAAATTTGAAATGATTTTAATGCTTTAATTTTACTACATATAGTTTTAGTATTTTAGCACTACCAATAACCTAGTAACTATGAAAATTTCCTGGAAAGCCCATATAGAAAGGAACCCAAATCTCTTCTGCAAAGGAAAACAGTGAGATCACAACATAATGTAGAAGACAGTCATGATCAGCCAAATTGAAATATTCTAACCACAAGTTCTCAGAAAATTGTCTATATGAATTTGATTTAATTCATTACGAACTCGATTTATGAACATGGTCATCCAATACAAACAATAACATATATTGAATTTGAAATGAAATTACAAGGAAACTGTTTCTCAACATGCACAGCTTTCAATGAAGAAAAAAATAATGGAAATAGCTGACCTTAGGAAAAGTCTGAGGTATGTCAAGATTATTACAGCTTGCAGCCGAAAATCTGAAACTAAAATGAACTCACCCTTGACACATATAATTCCTGCGACTAAACAATCTGTTTCTTGTGTCTAATGAACGAACTAGGCTTCTGATTTGGAAAAAGTTGTCTAGCTGTTAGAACAGACTCTTTGAATCTTTGGTGTACTGCAACAGATTGTTGTTCCTTCCTTTCCACTGAGACGATCTGTATTTGCAGCTTGTAAAATTGTGGCCAGAATAGATGCAAACAGATCAGGATACTTGGGATTGCGTCCGAGTTCAATCCTCAAGGGTTTTGTCTTGAGAAAAAGCAGGCAAATCGCCTTCTTGCAGAGAAATAAACAAAACAAGTTAATAGATAGCATAATGAATGTCTTATATTTGCCCTCAGTTCCCTTTATAAAGATTCTCCTTCCAAAAAACAGTGAACTCCTCCATAAATCCTAACTTTTAGGTGACTTGACTTTAGCATTAAGTTTACCATTTATTAGAAATCCCTCCAAGAATAAGTCACAAAGAAAATTCATTTATAACTTAAAGTGGCCCCGTCAATGACTAAAATATAGGAACTTAAGGTGTGGCCCCATAATGAATAATTAAAATAATATTTGCTGGGACTTTAGCTTTTTGGCCTCTTTTTTAATTAATCATTTAATACCCTTATTAATCCCTTGGCTCCATATTGGGGACATTACAAGTCTTCCCACCCCGAGATTGCTTGCCCCAAGCAATCACCACAATGAAATTTGATTAGGATCAAGTCCACCATTTAATTCCTAGATCCCAAGGAAATCTTGCTGCATCTTCTTCGAATATCCATTGCTCTAAGCTGATGTAAACATGATAAGACCAAAGACTATGAAACACACTGCCATAATCCCAATGTAGAAGTGCCTCAAACCAAACCACACAACACAGAAACCTGTAAGTACTCTTGTGGGTGAAGAATTGAGTTGACAAAAGTACAAAACCACTATTATAAGTCAGAACAATGTTTGTATATGACCCCACATGAGTATCCCTATACGCCAATGAATCTAGATCAGCAATGTCATCAAGCATATTGACTACTCCAAGGTCTGGTTCAAGGGCTGAATCCACAAAAGTTGTAAAATGATGATGCAATTCATTGGCTACTGAGGAATTTTCTGAGTGTATACATTTATTAAGTCCCATTGCCAAGCATGATTTACCATCAGATGAAGATATTATATCGCTGCCAAAGCCATGTATTAAGACTGCCATGTCAGGAGGATAAGGAGATATGTTGTTGTTGTCATTAATAGAATATTCTGATTTATCCCCTTCCACCTTATTGGTGTTTTCATAATCAAGGTAAGTTTGCATTCACTTGGCTGCCATAACTTGTGGGTTAACACTTTTGGTAGCTCTCAACAAAATTTGTTTACCTTCGTGAGTAAATTCAAGCTCCATGTTGTTGAAGTCTTGGATGTGTCTTCCAAGTGACTTCAACCATGGTACTCCACAACTATTTCCATACCCCCAATACCAACAACATAGAACTCATCACTAAATGTATAGTCATCTAATTGTATACTCAACCTTGGTATTCTTCTTGTGCAATTGATTTTGGATCCATTTGCCAACATGACGCTAAATCCAAAGAAGCTCTCTACTTGTAGTCCTTCTTTGACTACAAAGTCCTCATCAATAAAGTTATGTGTAGCACCGCTGTCCACCATACACATAACTCCATGTCCTTTGACAATCCCTTTAAGTATGAAAAGATGATTTCCAGAACCACTGGATAGGGACGCATGGGTACCTTGCACCTTGTATTCATGCTCACTATCCTCATCATTGTCCACGTTGGAATTCACTTCAATAAGATATGCCTTACCCTTTCCAAGACACCTATGTCCTGGCTCCCAAGGTTCTTTGCAATGAAAACAAAGATTCCTTCTTCTTAACTCGTTTCTTGACTCTTTTTCTATATTAGAGACGTGGCCTTGGGCTGATTAGGAGTCTTCACATCTGATTCATCATTTGATTTCTAATTTTTGAAGTTCTTCTTGTGTGGCTGAGAAGGTGTCACTTCTAAGTCCATGGCTAACCCAATAGCATCATCTAATGAACCAAGCCTATGAGCCTTAACCAAACCTTTTAATTAAACCTTCAACAAAGAGCATTGTAACTCTTTTTTGAGGCATATCAGGGACCATTACGGAAAATTTTTACAATTGATTGATGTAAGACTCCAAATGTCCTACTTGCTTAAGTTGTGTCAGTTCCCTGTAATAGACCTCTATGTCTTTCCGGTCAAAGTGAGTAACCAACCTTTTGACAAACTCTTCATAAGAATGAACCATTGCATGATCCTGGGAGACAAGCCTATGGTGCCACTAATCATATTCTGCTCCCTCCAGATGCATGGTAGCAAACTGAATCGCCTTTTCTTCTTCCATGGGCTTGAGTGCCAAAAAGGTGTCCAACTTATGAACCCATGATCTAATTGATATCTTTCTGGTTCCTTCAAGGCAATTTTATTCAAGGCATCCTTATATTCTGCAAGTTGAGTGTCATGCCTAACTTGCCCTCTAGGCCTCCTATGTTGCCTTTCCAAACGATTTCTAGCCCTATCCTTACGCTAGTTCATGAACTGATTTAAGTTCACTATCTACCTTACATCAGCAAGAAGTTGCATGTATTCATCTCGAGCCATTATAATATCATCTATGATGTGTCTCTTCCTCCTCTACCTCTGGAATTGGTTTCGTTTAGATCTGACAAGGTAAAAAAGGTGGGACGTAACGGTCGATCAGACCTTGTATCCGTTGTTCTCACAACGTTAGAGGCTACTCTTGTCGTGGTTCTCATGCTCGACTTCACTTATGTTGTGCCGACTACTGGACCTTCACAACCTCAAATGTCCAACTCTCATTTGTCCCATTGTTGTGATCATGCAATCCTGGAATTGTTGCAAAATTTGTTGTTGTTATTACGGGAACTAATTGGTAAAATACTTGTTTATTAACAGAGATCGAAAGATCAATATATACAAAAGAATGAAAGATGTTTCCTTAGGAAACACTCGTAAAGAATAGAAAAATTCTATTCTAACTAACTAAAAACTAAATATTAGAAAGATTCTAATATTTACAATAGATTTACAACAGTTAAATAGATAACCATTAATAGAAACTAACTATTATTGTAATACCCTACCTTAATGGTTAATCTATCCACTACACCAAGTTGTCCTCTGAATTCGGCAAACTTGTCTGGACCAAGAAGCTTGGTGAGAATGTCAGCAGTCTGATCCGTTGTAGGAACATACAGTAAATATATTGTCCCGTCTATTAGCACTGTGTTGGAAAAATTTGAATTTCTTGGTCATTTGTTTTTCCCGGGCTCCCTGTTTTCAAATCTTATGCTTTACCGCCAAAAAGAAGTCAAAAATCCTTTTTAAGTCTTATTTTAGTTCACTCGCTCTGTCGCGTCAGTCAAATGTCAATGTTTTCAAGTTGCGCAAGTGCGCGACGAGCTGTCTATAAAGGAGAATCGCGATGAGCTCATGTCAAGTTATCATTTGTGTGCGAGTGAGCGATGTCTATGTTTTTAAAATCCTAAATCGCGCAGTCGCGATCTGTTCATGACTAGTTTTAAAAGGATAGCGAGTGGGCGATGAGATGTTTTAAGATGCATATCGCGATGTCTAATAAAGGTTAAGTTATAGAGTTGCGAGTCGGCGACGAGTTGAAATATGTCTGTCGCGCAGTTGCTCTAAGGTTATTCTGTCTATTTCATGCTCCGCGAGCGCGCGACGAGGTCCTGTCCCGTAGGTCGCCCACTCGCTTATGTTTTAACCCAGTTGTGTTTTGCAGCGCGGGTGTGCGACGAGTCAGAAAATGAAAAGCATCGCTCAGTCGCCGATCAAAAAAGATGGAAGGAACAGAGCTCG
>MU227856.1:1121825-1182673 GCA_018584345.1 Thuja plicata
TCAAATAGACTGCAGTGTTTACAGCATCTGCCCAGAAATGAAGGGGCAGTCCAGCATGCAATCTCATGCTCCTTGCACGTTCCATGATTGTCCTATTCATTCTTTCTAACACACCATTTTCTTGTGGTGTTCCTGGAATTGTCTTTTGCCTTCGAATTCCATTGATAGAACAGTAATCTTCAGAAGCTGTGCTGCAATACTCACCTCCATTATCGGATCTGAGACACTTCAACTTCTTTCCTGTCTCATTCTCAACCAAAGCTTTTCATTTCTTAAATGTTTCAAAAACATCAAATTTTTGTTTCAGGAAATATACCCATGTTTTCCTGGTTGAATCATCTATAAAAATAACATAATAATGAGAGCCACCAAGAGATGATACCTGAGTCGGTCCCCATACATCTGAATGCACTAGCTCTAACTTCTCACTCTTCTTTTCTTTCCCAACTCTGAGAAATCTGACTCTTTTATGTTTACCATAAACACAGTTTTCACAGAACTCTAAATCGATATTTTTCAGTCTTGGCAACAGATTTTTAGAGTGAAGGATTTTCATCCCTTTCTCACTCATGTGCCCAAGCCTATGGTGCCACATTTTTGAATCTGTTCTTGCAACGTCTATAGTAGCTTTCCCTGCATTAACATTATCAGTAGTAGCTAAGGTAGAATAAGTTACCAGTACACAGATATAATGTGCCTATCTTCGCACCTTTAGCTACTACTAATGAACCTTTAGTGACCTTCCAGACATTGTCTATAAACATGATTATGTAGCCTTCACTATTCAGTTGTCCTGCAGAAATTAAATTTCTTCTTAAATTAGGGACATGCCTTACCTCCTGCAGTACCCAGTCATTTCCGTTTGGTAACTTGATCTTTATTTTCCCTTTCCCAACAATAGGACAGGGCTCATCACACAAATATACCTGTCCAAAATCACCTTCAACATAATCTTGAAAATATTTTCTATGGGGTGTAGCATGGAATGAAGCCCCAGAATCAATTACCCAGGAATCATTAAGATTATCCAAACATAAGATTAAAGCATCTTGTAAAGTATTACTTGCAACATTAGCTTCCTTATTGTCATCTTCATTTCCGTCTCCTTGTTTGTTTTTCTGAGACCAACAGTCTTTCTTCAGGTGACCAGGCTTTCCACAGTACCAGCAATATTTCTTTCCTTTAGATTGAGAACGTCCTTTCTTTGACTTCCCTCGTGACTTGCCATGCGAAGGGCCTTTTCCTCTTTCACTTGTTCTTCCTCTGTTCTCCACGTTTAAAGCGGAACCTGATGAGGTTGAAGTTTCACCTGTGATTTTCCGTTGCATTTCCTCGCTTAGGATAACACAAACAACTTCATCAAATTTAAAAGTATTTGAACTAGAAACAGAGTTGCTTACAGCCATAACCAAGCGATTCCAGCTTTCTGGCAAAGAACATAAAATTAAGAGAGCCCTAACCTCTTCATCGAATGAAATTTGTACAGATGACAATTGACTGGTGACTGTAATAAATTCATTTAAATGATTCGGTACAGATCCTCCCTCACCCATTTTCATATTAAACAAACGCTACATAAGAAATACCTTAATCGAAGCTAAGGGTTTCTCGTATAACTTAGCCAATGTCTCCATCAGCTCTACGATCGTTTTTGCCTTTGATATGTTGAATTTTATAGACGGTGCAAGGCACAATTGAATAGATCCCAGTGCCTTCCTATCCAAGACCTCCCAGTCCTCTGCTGACATAGTTTCCATTTTCTTGGCTTTTCCTTCTAATGGCTTCCACAGGTCCTTTTGATACAGATAATCTTCCATCTGCATTTTCCATAACTGAACAATATAAGAATAAACAGTTATAAGCAAAAAACAATAGAAGAATAAAACTTAACACAGATTTAACGTGGTTCACTCAAAACCTGGGCTACGTCCACCTACACAGTCGTCCAACCTTTCTTATTATCCAGCAAAAATAGTACACCAACATTACAATGCATTATACATCTCAGCCGCTTATAACATGCGTTTTAGGGCAACCTCTAAAATCAGCCTTTTTAGGGTTTTCAATGTCGGTCTTCTTTTTCCCAATATCAACACCCACTACATGATCAGTCGCCACAATATCAACAAAGACTGATCAGGCTCCACACCAAATAGTAATCTCATCCAGGATATGATAGCAGCTCCTAGAAGCTCAGGAATTTCAAGGCACAAGATGGTGAAAAGAAAGTGTCTAGAAATCAAGTCAAATTCCTTCTTGAAATCCCTAAAACAACAATAGACCTTAAAACTTTTTCTTTGGCTTCCTCAAAGTGTGAGAATATAATCTATTCTCTGAAAAATCTGGTAATCTTGAGCTGCCTCCTCTCTACTAAGCCAAAAGGAACATGTCAATTCATGGTATAAAATATCACAAAGGTATGCCCAACGGTCACAATCTCTTAATCATGTCTCTGTAATTTCAGCCGACTTCAAAATAGACAGCGTAATGGTTTCAGACCATGACAGCAAGAAGCCAAAGCAGAAAACATAATTAAAAAGATGGCAATGGAACAAATCAACATGCATCCCATGTTTAAGAAATAAGCCCAGAGGTATTCACCATTGGTTTCTTTACTAGAACTCAAAAATAGGTTATATTGATAATGCTACAAATTAAAAAAGAAGCAGGCAGGTAGGGAGGTAACCTGCACAGTAAAGTGGTAGGTATCATAAACAGCAGGCACACTTAACATCCATAACAGTATCAAGGCACCTGCATAGGAGATATGCATGCATGAAGGTGTGTGTGTGTGTGTGTGAGAGAGAGAGAGAGAGAGAGAGATCATAAAAATTTAAAAGTCAACAAAACATTCCTCCAAATGTCTATTAGATCCAAAGCCAAGGAAAGATTTAATGACAAAAACTACTTTTGAAAAAAGCAGGCGTGCAACCAATCTAATAAGAAACTCTTAAAAAAGAAAATGTGGTTCAAAAGTTGATGAAAAGGAAAGAATTACAGACGCTGATATCACTTCCTTGCTAATCTTTCCATATCGCTTTGACTTCTTCAAATTTTGTGCCCCCTGCACCAAATGCAAATTCCATGCATTGAAAAACATAGATACAGAGAAATTTTGTCCCTCACACATCGAATCATTATGTCAATGAATTAAAAGCAGCAACTAAAATATGTAACGTCAATTTAATAAATCCAATCAAATGCATTAAACATCTGTAAATAAACAAATGGAAAAATCTGACAATGCCCCAATCCCCTTGCAAGTACTTCTATCACAATTTTTTTAACATTCCAATATCTATGAGAGACATTAAAGAATCAAACAACTTTTAATTAACTTAAACTACTGATACATAATCTTGATGTTTCATAAAATCAAGACACCAAGTTAATAATTAAGTTATTAACATATTCTGCTACAAAGTATATGAACACAAATGCAGTAAGAGTATTTATAAAATTGGCTGAAACTCAAAAACTGATGGCTTGAATTTGGTAATCTTAATTGGATAGCACCCAAAAGTCCTAAGTCATACCTACAAGTACCAAACATGGATTCGCAACATTGTAAAATATATTCTGAGAATTTCTTTGAATAAATTTATGATTTGTTGAGTGCCCATTACTTTGGGCTATTGCCATTAGGGAGCCTGGGAGACAAAAGAGATTTCTGTAAAGAGTAAAGAGTAAAGAGTGAAGAGTAATGTAAAGAGTACCTCAAATACTACAACAAATTTACAATAATGTAAAGAGTACCTCAAATCGATTTCTGATGATAAATAACTACGTGACCTAATTGGCAGAAACATGGGCATTTCCAGACATGATTCGTTCCAGAATCAGATACGGAACTAAATTGCCTATGGAATTGAAGAAGGTTTAGATTTTGGGGTCAGAATTGTCAAGGAATGAACCCGGGCAATTCTAAGTCGGACATGACATTTTAACAGATGTTTCCACGATGATTCCAGAGGCGGGCAAAGTTTTTGACACATTTTTTTTTTCGTACCAGTTCAGATACCTTTCAGTATCAAAAAAACAAATGAACATGGAAACTTCAAGCAAATTTAAACAACTATCTGCATAAAAATCCAAATGATCTTTCAATGAAAACAATTCAAATACTCTGTTGTATGAAGAAACAAATGTACTGTTTAAAACCAATCAAAATGCATACGCGAATGAAAAACCAAATGGGCATTGCTTGATTTGTTTGGTCATTACTTCAGCCTTCGCACCTGTTTTCTTTGGCGCTCTTCTGGTTTTGTTAATGATTACAAGAGGATCCTCGATAGACGGAGCTATATCCAAATGTCATCTGAAGGCAATTTTTGCCATTCCTAATATGGCCATCCTCCAGATGATTAAGTGCATTCTGGGAAAGGATGTTTGACTATTAAAGGCATTCCAGGGTTGCCAAACTGAATGTCATGGTGCTCGCTCTGACAGGAAATCTGGCGATGCTGTTGTGGCCAAAGATCAGGGTGCTTAATAGGCCCCTGGATTTGTTAATATTTAAGAGGACATGGTTCTTTTGGTTCGGCTGGATGGTTTTAAATACTCGAGTTCGTTTTTGGGTTTTTTTTTCAATTTCATTAACTTCAACTTTTTTAGCCTTGGGGCACTTGAAGTTGTAGCTTTTCGGCCTTGTTGTGACTTTTGTAACTATTATAGTACATAGATGTCGATAACGCACCAGCAGAACTCTCAAATAGAAATGGGAATTCAGTTCGAGAAAATTTAAATGTCTCGCTATTAATAAACAAATGGGTTTTTATGTCAAAACAATTTCAATACATTTCTGTATGGAACCAAATGAGAATTCAGTTCAAGCAGATTTAAATACACTGCAATACGCAAAAACGTATGGGCACTAAGTTAAATCCAATTTAAATACCTTTCTATCAGCAATCTTACAAGCACGCCTCCCCATGTTGAGTGGCAAGCAAACTGATATTCTCCTGCGACCACAATATAACGATGCAGAATCCCACCGTTGTTTGCAGGCGACAAGTGTACTTGAATTTATTTGCTTGTACAACTCAGTTAACAAAAACAGCTGCGTCGGACCATTGTCTGAAAGCAATAGACGAAATTAAATATTACCCTAAAACGTAAGGCAATAGACGAAATCGAAATCAACCATGATTAAGTCAGGATAAGGCCAGAAAAATTAAGTATACTGACGTGAGTACGTAGGTCCGAATCCCGGCGGTGCCTTTGACAGCATTGCTAAAACCCTACCTAAACTACTCATTTTTCCTGCTACGCTGCTCTTAGATCTGCACCATAGAAATGAAATGCAACTGTCTTGATCACGAAATACCGTATTTCACATCTGGCGCGCCCTTATTCATGTATTTACAACTTCTATTCCTGAGGGACGTCTGTTTTAAAGCACCCATGTCTGTGAAGCATCAACATTTGTATGAATGAATGATTTTAATGACGTCTACAAGGTCCAGTAGTCTAAGGGATCAAAGGAACATTCAATCTTGAATTATTTTCATATTTTTTTCCAACTCTAATTTTCTTTTATGAATCTTGACCGCAAACCTATAGTATGGTAGAGTGTATCCTCTTCAAATAGATTGTTCATGTTGTCCACTTTCAAAATGGTTTCATATTTAGCCCGAATATCTTCATATGTTGCCCACTTTATGAGAAAGTGTCATTCAGTTTTAATTGTGTCTGTCCCACAAAACATGCAAGTTCTCTCCTCCCAAGCCTCTTTGGGCCTCTTCCATCTGCATGTCTTGCACCTGAGATGGTGTAATCCCGTCCTCAAATGTGTCATTAGCACTCTTGCTTTCCCTTTAGTAGCAGCCCCAAGTATGTTTCCTCTCCATGTTCCCTGGTTGGGTTGAACACTTGTATATAGTAAGTCTTCTTTCGACCGATGTTATTAGACCACATGACACTTTGGAACTTCTCTATAACAAACATTTTCATGTCCACATTTGTATTGGGACACTTGTGTAGCTTAATATTCCATTTATCCAACCACTTATTATTTTGCTTCATCCATGTTTTCTTTCTACGGATAAGATCCTCATCCTTCACGATTTTCACATGCATTTAAAATATGTACGAATTCTACGCATAATTCTAGTTTTGAAAAATCAATGAAAACGGACATCAAAATAATCATTATTTGTCATGGATAATAAATATAATGAGAAAATTATCTATAATTATGTCGATAAGTGTTTGTGTGGAGATTGGCTGCAGGAAAATTCTCAGTCATCCCGGCTTTTCTCAATGGTTTTTCCGGCATTGGTTATGCGCTTGTTGTATGAGGTGTGATGCATCACCGAACGACCGAGGCGTTTATTCAATGTTATGTAGTGTTTCTTGCTTGCTTGGTATCGAGAATGTTTTGTGAGTGCCAATTCGGCATTTCTATTATTTTCGACCATCATTTCTTGTTCTCTATTGTTATTATGTTGCAAAGCAGAGTGGGTCTCTAGTGTTATTCTCTACTTATGTCGCGGAGCAAGGTGTGTTTATTTTCTGCTTATGTTGCAAAGCAGACTTGGTTTGTAGGGTGTGACTAGGTATGTAGATACGTTTTATTATTCTATTTGTAAAAAAATAGTTTCATGACACTTATTTTGGCTATAGAAAATTTCTTTGATACCCACTACAAAGCCACTTTGTTTGAAATAATGGTGTATAGCTAACACAATGTGAGGTGTTTATTGTTATTTAATGCAATGTACATGTGTTTTATGGGTGAGAATTTCAAATTTCCGTTATTTTCTATTGTTATTTATTATTCTTATCGTCATTATTGTGTTGCAGAACAAAGTGATTTTCTAGTGTTATTCTCAGGTTATGTCGCGGAGCAGGATGGGTTTATTTTTTGTTTATGTTGCACAATGGATTTAGTTTGTAATGTGTGATTGGATATATAGATGTGTTTTTGTGCTCTTTTTTTTGTCGGTAATTGGTATTTTGTATTGATAAAGTATAAGGAAATTACAATAAACCTGATTCAGCATATAGCCATAAACCTATATCATCTATAGGAGTCATTTGCTCCTTTACAAATTTGAAACATCATACCCTTATAGCCTGGGATACATTTGAACTATTGACCTATAATCCTTTACACAAATAAACAAAAAGGCTTTCTGCTTACATTTCATCTCACTGTGAGACTGATTTCAACCTTAGCAAAAAAGATTTTACATCCAAAAAAACCATAAGAGTTTAAATTTCTCTGAGACTGACCATAAAACAAAAAACCCAAAAGTATGTTTGAAACTTGGGCCTCTATGCATTCTTTATTGCATTGTTCGGCTACGTTGATCAACATCTCTCCGCAGGCACCTGCATTCACAAACATAGAGAAGACACCAAAAAAGACTCCAAAAAAATTTATTGTCGGGGAGAACTACAACAAAACGGTCCTCCTTTTATCTCGGCCTCGTGGGTTTCTTCTCTTCCTCGGCACATTATCTAGAATGGTCGCGACTCGATTGTTAGCCATTTGGGTTTGCCTTAAAAGCTCTTCCTTCACCTGCCTCCATCCATTCACAGTCTGCTGGAACATATGTGGCTTATCAACCATCACCTGCCATCGCAGAAAATGGATGAGCCTGAATCTTCTCGCATCCTCATCCTCCTCAAAACATTCAGTGATATCCTTCCCTAAACCTGGCACAGACCATTCGAGGATAGAATCAATGTCGCCCACCACATCCATATCAAATAGAGCTTTTGTTATGCGGCCAACTTCCTCTGTGCTTTCACAGATTTCTAGTCCCCGTGCCATAAAGATGGAGATAACATCTAAATTGGTGTGTCTTTTAACCCTTCTTTCTTGAAATTGGGCACCTATAACCTTCAGCACACTTGCCACCATTCTTTCATATTTTCTCTTCAATGGCCCCTTAATTCTTTCCTTGCTCACTGGGCCCTTGAAGGCCTTCATCTTCTTTTCAGAATCCAAACTGAAAGTGGCCTCCATTCTTTCCTTTACACATTGCCGAGTTTTTCTTCCTGTTGTTTTGGGAGCCACTGTTATAATAAAAAACTGTCACTTTGCTTTTAAAGACGTTTCTTTGAGTTTACACCTAGCCTTCACCGAAAATCGTGTGAAAGGTCCTTTCGTTTCCCACGACCCAACTTGCGCCATAAAAAGTTTGCATGCTCATTAATGATTACTTCTCACCTCTATCATCAAATCATCATTACCACTTCGGTAATTGATCAGGAGATGAAGCTTACAATGTCCATTCGAAACCATCATAAGGAAACACAACTTTAGAATTCATTGCTTTTTTAAAAAATCCCGCCGGAGCGATGGCATTATAAAATATCATTCTTTATTTCCATTATTAGTTTAGACTCAAATTGCATATGTCTAAGTTGGAGAAATTGTCAAATATCAAATCATTCACATTTTCAAATGTGGTCGCCCAGTTAGCTATTCTATCTGCCTCCTGATTACCCTCCCGAAGAGTATGACTAATTTTATAATCTTTGAACTTTTGCAGACATTTGGTCAGTTCTTTAATAATGCTATTAATATACCAAGTTTGGGATTGCCCCTTCTTTATAGCCTCAATTATGATTTCTGAGTCACCTTCTATATGAATTTTATCCACACCTAAAACACTTCCCATTTTCAATGCCAAAATTGTTGCTTGTGCTTCTGCCAGATTATTAGAGTTATCCACTAATCTTTTAGTTGCTAAGGCTAATACATCACCTTTGTAGTTTCTTGCTATAACCCCTACTCCGGATATATCAGGATTTCCTTTCGAAGAGCCATCGAAGTTTACCTTCATCCAGCCAGTGTTTGGAAGAACCCACCTAACATCATCTCGACAAGTCTTAATCATTCCTGATTGACTACCATCATTTTTGTAGTGAATCTTGATTCCTGGCCAGTGTCTTTGAATTGAACTATCCCATGAGGAGAATATGGTGCTAGATTTTAATTTACTTATTGTTGAGCTCATAACTTCTTCAATAGAGGCATCAATCCTATGGCAAATTCTCTCTGCTAATTCTGAAACCTCTTGGAAAATTCTTCTATATGATAATTTAACGACAAATAATCCAAATTTTAGATAAAGTGGATTTCCAAGGAGGGATTTGCCATCCCTTGAAGATACCTAGTAGAGAGTATGGCATGGGTCCGATGAAATTTAATCTAGATGTTATCCTCTCCCAGTAGTGTTGAGAGAATTTACAGTGGGCTAGAAGATGATCAACATCCTCATTTGCCTGCTCACACAGCGGGCATCTTGATGGGCCTATAAAACCAAATTTCTTTCTTCTATCACCTGTCAAAATCCTATTATGAATAGTCATCCAAGCGAATGCTCTTGCTTTTGGTAAGCAGTCTTTATCCCAAAATAGTTTATAAGGCCACTCACATTTTTCCTCCTCATGCAGTAGTAAGTTGTAACCCAACTTTGTCGAGTAGTTTCCACTTTTGGCAACACACCAGATAACATTGTCCTTACTATCCAGTAGAGTGAGAGATCTTTCTGTAAATATGGTGCTAATTTCAGTGCACATTTCCATGCACGGGCCTATCGTAGCAGTGTCTTTCCATCCCCATTGTTGTCCCCAAGGCCCAGACTTTAATTCCATATAGTCCTTTACCTTGTCACCCCACACATCCTTAAAGTTGTCAATTAGTGCTCTTGAATTGTGACTTTCTACCAGGTATGGTTTACCATCCCATGAGTCTTCCCAAAACAAAGTCTCTTTTCCATCCCCAACTTGCCATGATAAGTGATCACTTATTATGGGTCTACATTCCAAAATAAAAATCCATATTGCTGACCCTTTGGGAGGATTTTGAACTGTAAGAATTCTTATGTCCTCCCTAGAATCCAAGTATTTTTCTTTCAGGAGTTTTACCCAAAGTTGTGAGGGATTAGTATAAATATCCCACACCAATTTGGCCCCTAAGGCCTTATTAATCAAATGTCACTTACGGAGCCCAACTCCTCCATTTTTCCTTGAAGTGCAAATAGTGTCCCAAGCCACTAGTGACATTTTATCCTATTCCTGTCCTCCATTCCCAAAAAAAAATTGCATGCATTGTTCAATGTATCTCAGCACCTTGATTGGGATTTTTAGGTAGTTCATTGAGAAAATAGGAATGGCAGAGATTACCGATTGAAGCATAAGAATACGACCTGCATAAGTGAGTCATTTGCCTTTCCAACTATCCATTTTTTCAACACAGCTATCAATTAAATCCTTCCATAAATTTTCCTTTGAGGCACCTGCAAAAAGTGGAATGCCCAAATACGTGTTTGGGAGACAGCCAACTTTCATCCCTACAATCTGTATGATGTGTTGTTGAGTGGGTACATTAGTATTAAAAAAGAAAATCTCAGACTTCTCCCAGTTAATAGCTTGACCTGAGACTATGTTGTAAGTGTCTAGAGTTGATTTAATAGTTCTAGCTTCATGCACAGATGCTTCCCCCACAAGATAAGTGTCATCAACAAACTGCGGATGAGTGATAGGATCTAAATCTAAGACAATCTTAAGTCCTTTCCAAGATCCCAAAGAATTAGCCTTATTGATGGTTCTTCCTAATGCCTCATCTAGGTTAATGAAAAGAAAGGGAGAGAGATGATCTCCCTGACGAATACCAGTAGAGGTTTCAAAAAAACCTCGTGGGCTGCCATTGATCAATATAGAAAGACGAGTAGTTGACATGCAACTATACACCCAATCACACCATGCCTTATCAAAACCAATTTGTTTAAGCACCTTCGTAAGAAAACTTCTATTAACATTATCATAAGCTTTTCTTATATCCAACTTAACCATCGTGTTGGCATCTTTTCCTACCTTTATGGAATGAATTGCTTCATGCACCACTATAATTCCTTCATAAATGGAGCGACCAGGAGCAAACCTGCTTTGTTCCTCTTAAATAAGTCTAGGCAACACTTCTTTCAGCCTATTTTCCATTACTTTTGTTATCACTTTGTAAACAGTATTACAAAGGGCTATTGGTCTAAAATCATCAAAGGATTCCTTCTTTCCTTTCTTGGGAACCAAAGCCAAAAAGGTATTGTTAAAATCCTTGAAAATGAAACCTCCTTTTCTAGACTCCTCCACCACTTCACATAACTCCTTACCCAAAATGTGCCATGCTTTTTGAAAAAATAAAGTTGGGAATCCATCTAGACCCAGAGCCTTATCACTGTTCATTTTGAATAAGGTTTTTGTTAGAAACTTAAAGGAAAATGGAAAAAGATAAGGAAAGAATCCAAGAGAATGTGCCAAAGGAAGAGTTTTACCAAAGCAGAGAGAGAGAGAGAGAGAGAGAGAGAGAGAGAGAGAGAGAGAGAGAGAGAGAGAGAGAGAGAGATTTTTCTTCAATATTTCAAACACCAAGATCACCAAAATTCTCTAACACCAAGACAAGAACACAAGGTTTTTGAAAGGGGAAAAAATAAGAAAAAACCTCTTGTGAATAATATGAATGAGGCAAGAAGCCATGAAAGAAAGAGAGCTTGAGCAAGAAGCTCATTACAATATTGTGAGAGAAAGAACGAGAATGAGAGAAGAATAGAGAAGAATTCCCATGAGAACCAACCTTGAGAAGTGAGAGAGAAGCATCTCTTGAGTAGAGATGAGTGAAGGAGTTTGCATGTAACTCCCATATCCTACGAGTGCCACATTCACATTAGATGTGTGCCATGTGTTGGAATCCTCTTAAGGAGGAATATCTAGTTTTCTTATTAAAGGAATTACAAAAAATGTGACATGTCCTCCTAATTGGACTAGAGGACAAATACAAATTAGGATACCATGGTTTATCCTTTAATTACATAGTTCACCATGGAAATATTAAATTCTAACAGTTTTTTTTAACTTCAAACTCAGTTATACTTCTCATCATCCAATTGTTTTGTTCATGTAGAGATGAGCTGAGGGATCACCTCCAAAAAGTCATCCATATCTGTATTTTCCTCTGTGGCTTTTGCAAACATCAATGAGAAGTGTCTTACTGCAACCTCATTGATTTGATTTGGTTCAGTTGATAAAGAACCATGGTCATCTTTGATTGAGAAAATTTTATTCAAAGATCTTTTGCCTTTGACAGAATTGTGGAAATTTTTTGTGTTACTGTCACCTTCCTTAAGCCATGTTTCCCTTGACTTTTGTCTCTAGAATATTTATTCCCTGTGTAAAATCTCATAATATTTCTTTTTTCACTCTATTTCTTGATTACAAATGTGCAAATCCATACCTCATGCGGCTGTTAACTCATTTAAAGCAGCAAGTTATGCTTCAAGGTTATATTTTTCAACAAAAATATTCTTGAACTTTTCTCTATTCCATACTTTTAAGTAATCTTTTATGAATTACAATTTTTTTTTTAAATGAAAGCATAGTTACCCGATCTTCTCAGAGCAGCTTTCCACAAACTTGCAATCATATCCCAAAAGCCTAGTTCTCGTAACCACGTTTTCTCAAATCTGAAAGGGGCTCTTTCTAGAGCAGCATCTTCAATTATCCTTAGACAAATCAGAAAATGATATGATCCTATGATAGGAAATATTTCTGCTTGACATAGCCATTTAGTTTCCTCCCAAGCACCACTGAGGAGGAATGTATCTAACTTTTCAGCAATATTTGTGAATCCCTTACATTGGTTTGTCCATGTAAAGGCACCATTTTTTAACTTTACATCTTGTAATTCGTTCAAAGCAACAAAATTTGCAAATTCCTTCTTACTTTGACTAATCCACCCTTTTCCCCCTAATTTTTCCACTGGAGAAAGAATGGCATTGAAATCCCCCTTAGCAAGAAGAGATTATCCTTAATTCTGGAAATAATACTAGTGAAGGAAGCCCATAACTGTTGTTTCATTGCTTGACTGCAGGGGCCATAAATATTAATAGCATAAAAGGTGACATTGTGTTGAAAAGATTGGATCTTAACTAGCTGCCAATTGTTGCCTTCCTCTACCAAATTGACCTTTAACCTCGTCTCCTTCCACATAATTCCCAACCCCCCAGACGCACCTTCAACATCTTTAAAGAGGCATCCTCATTGTTGAAATTTCCTTGTAAACTGTAGCAAACCATCACCACTTAACTTTGTTTCTTGCAGAAAGACTAAATCAGGTTGGGCCTGGTCAAGACATCTTTTGACCAAGCATCATTTGTCAGGGGCATTGCAGCCCCTGACATTCCACGAAAGGAGCTTCATGGCTTTCGGGAAGAGGAATAGCCTCTTCCCGATCTAGTCAATTTCAGCTAGTTTGTTGCATTACCAACAATAGCAAGTTTGGCCTCAGCCGATATTGGGCCTCTCTTCTTCTTCTCTTTGTTATTTGGTTTGGTAAGCTTAGATTGAGTCCGAGCAATAGTCCTTTTATCTAGGAGATCCATCTGCTCCAATAAGCCCAAGTCATCCTTTCTTGCTTCTACTTCATGAGAATCCTCTTCAGACTTAGACATCCATTCCTTTCCTTCCTTATCTCGTAAATCCTCCATTGACTGGTCCAAATTTCGAATAGGGGATATCTGAATATCTATGAATTGGTCTAAGAGTTCAATATTTCCATCTTCTAGATTTTGCTCACCATGTTCAGATTAATAAACTCCCTCAGCAATGAAATCTAGTTTGCAACTTCTATCAACTGTCATTTGTTTGAAGCCTTTGAGGGTATGCATGCTATCCTCTATTATTTTTGGCACCACTGCAGACAGTTCACAACCATCTTTCTCTACGTGTCTTGTCCTTTTTGTTAAGAATTCATTTGAGATAGGGGTTTCCTTTACCACTTGAGTAGACATTGGGTTGTCTGTATTTCCTTCATGAACAGGGCCATCAATATCTTTTCCCTTCCTACAAACATTTTCTAAGTTATTCAAGGTAGTTTCCATTTTGGGTCCAACCTCTACCTCCAAGGACCTATTTTCAAGCATTTCTTCTTCAAAGTGAATCAACCACGGGGGTTGTCGAGTTCTACTATTTTCGATCATTTTGATCCATTCCACACTATCATTTACTTCAAGACCTTTTCCTTTTACACTTGCCTTCATTGCTTCCATGGTAATATTAGCTTATTCGATCTCTATTTTAAGTCTCCACTCCCCTTTATCCGATCCAAGCACAACATAGTCTGGAATATGATAACATTTTTGTATTTTCACCAAGATTTTGGAATATATATAAAAATCATTTCTATCAACCACCTCTTCAGATAGTAAAAAGTTTCCAAAATTGTTCCCAATAATCTTTAGTGTTTCCTCATTTTTGTATCCCAGGGGAGGTTTCTCAGTTTCAGCCAGATGACTATATTTTCAACTTCTTCTTTGTCTGGGTTAAAGTTAGGTTTCCAGTCTTGTATGTAAATGTCTTTCTCGTCTATGGTAAAAGGTCCCCCTTTCACTATCTAGTCTTTATCCTTCTTTATAGGGCATATCACTAATAGGAACTCATTGGAAAGGGTTTTGATTTCAAAATTACTCCCCCAGTTAACCTCTATCCAGGTTTGAATTTTTTTTAAAGATGGCCACGGGCCTAACCATTTCATGAAAAAGTATTTTATTGTAGCCTATTCACAAATTCCTCCCATTGTCTATTGTTAATCAATAACGAAGATGCTCTAACAAGAATAGTGTTGTCTACCTTATTAGTTGCCAGTTGATTTGAAGAGGTTGTGTTGATATTGGGCTTAGCTTTTTCTGGATCCTTAGGGTGCTAGAACTTGTCTTCGATCTGCTTAAAACTGAAGTTGTTCGGTTGCTACAGAAAAGCATTCTGCTCTAATGCGGAGGAACTCTGTTATCCCTTCTCCCGCCATTCCTTCCTCTGATTGTGTTCCTGGATGGATCTTATCTCGGAGGTTTCCATTTTGTATGCATATTGAGTCTATGCCTTCGAAAATCATTTTGGACTCGAATATTGATGGGTCCTTGGAATCTGTTGATCTGCCTTCGTCGAGAGTCCTTGTCTCTTTGGAAACCCACTAAAATTCTATTTTTATTTTGCATCTAGTAGGACCTATTTTGATTTCATTGCCTTGAGCGCATTCTAGTCTGTGCATCAAATTTGAGCCAACGTCTTTCTGATCTTGTTTCCGCTATAGCTTCTTCCTCCATAGTTGAAACCTCCATAGCCGTTGCTTCCATAGCCGTTATCGTGCTCCATTTTGTTTCAAAGAATTAATGAACATGAAATATCGAAATCACTAAAAGATGCGCTTGTGTTCTATTTTTTTAAAGATAGTTTCATGACATTTATTTTGGCTATAGAACAAAATTTGTTCTATTTTTTTAAAGATAGTTTCATGACACTTATTTTGGCTATAGAAAATTTCTTTAATACCCACTACAAACTCACTTTGTTTGAAATAATGGTGTATAGCCAGCACGAACGAGGGTGTTTATTGCTATTCAATGCAATGTATGTCTGTTTTGTGGGTGCAAATTTTAAATTTTCTTTATTTTTTACCATCATTTCTTATTTTGTCCGTTGTTATTTTTTATCGTCGTTTCTTGTTCTCTGTGTTGTTATTGTGTGCTTGTGTTGCATAGCAAAGTGGATTTCTAGTGGGTATTTTCAATCGTCATAGTTATTCTTTGGTTATGTCGCGGAGAAGGGTGGGTTTATTGTTTGGTTATGTTGCAAAGCAGACTTGGTTTGTAGTGTGTGACTGCACATGTAGATGTGTTTTACAACTCTATTTTTTTAAAGATAGTTTCATGACACTTATTTTGGATATAGAATATTTCTTTGATACCAACTACAAACCCAGTTTGTTTGAAATGATGGTGTATATCGGGCACGACCGAAAGTGTTTATTGTTATTCAATGCAATGCATGCATGTTTTGTGGGTGTGAATTTAGCATTTTCATTAATTTTTATCATTATTTCTTATTATCTCCGTTGTTATTTTGTGGTTGTGATGCAGAACACACTGGGTTTCTAATCGATATTTTTGACCATCATTGTTATTCTTTGTTTGTGTCGCACAACAAAGTGGGTTTATAGTGGCCATTTTGACTGTGGTTGTTATTCTCTGGGCGGTCAAAAATAACAAAAAAATTCCATATTTGCGCCCATGAAACACTCTCCATACCAACCAAACAAGACATGCGTACATTGCATTGATTAGCAATAAACACCCCCAACCATCTAGTGGCGCACCACACCTAACACAACAAGCACGAAACTAACATGGGAAAACCCACCTAGAAAGGCCACTAACAGAAGAAAATGTGAGATGATTGACAATTCATTTATGGCCAATCCCCACACAATAACCATTACTTATATACATGTAGATATATGTATATGTATATATATTGTTGGAGTAAAAATGTATTTTCACTTATTAATTAAATCATTATTGATTTAATTATTAAGTCACTTTTTATCTCTAGTTCACTTAACCTAAACTTTAGACATATTAAATTAATTCTATTATTAATTATTATCATGCAACCTAGGTTTCTCCACATGATGGGTTTTCAATCTCCTTATAAGGATTGATCTCTTTGTAATTATTAATTCTTTGGTAATTCCCTCTATTCTCTCTCTGAATAATATTTCATCTTTAAGATTATTATGAGTTGTGTCTCCAATTTTTGCTTTTGTGACTGGTATTTTGCATATAGTGGATCTTGGTGATTGAATTCTTCAAATTCTAACATGGTTTCAGAGTCTTGTTGTTGCAACTTGTTCTTGAGTTTTTTGAAGATTTTTTGGAGCGCTAAAGGTTTTAAGTTTTCAGAGTTTTTTGTGTGGATCTGGGGGAGCTATTTTTTGGAGCACTTTGGGCACAAACTGACCTCAGGGTTGTGCACAAAATGCCTAGAAACCCCTATTTCCATATAAGACACATCTAATTTGGACACAGTTGACTTCCAAGGCCAAAAAATATTGCATGTACAACTCTATTCTGGGCATGTTTTTTGAAAAATTGGCAGTCTCGCCAAATTTAGTGGAGCTCCACTAGATTTAGCTGAGATCACTTGGATTTCTTCTTGTTCTAGAGCCCTCTTCAGTTTTTTGTTCATATTTTGAGCAAATGGAGGCATTTTTGGCCAAACAAGATATCGTTGGAAAGTTGTTTCTAAGCCCGATCTAATTTTCTAGGTTTTATTTTTCAATTTTACCATCTTGCAAGGTTTTTTTCTAGTCAAATTGAAGGTTCCATTTCGCACTTCAGTCATCATATCTTGCTCCTCCTGACTCCGTTTTGTGAATTCTACATGTCATTGGAAAGTTGATTTTGTCCTCCTTCTTGTATGGGTCTCATCACAAGAATCCGCTCCAGGTACATTTTATTCAATTTTTTGTTTTTTTGCAATCTGGTAGATATCTTGGATGTTTCAGGTCCTGGGAACATTTTCCTTGCATGGGATGACTCATTTTTAGCCATTACTTATGTTCTTATAGTTTTATATTATTCATAAGCATTGTATACATCTATTTTTGTAGCATTTCTTTTTTGCAAAACACACTCAGATAAAGTGTCATCATTGCATGCTTGGGATTTTGTATGTTTTGTGCCTGTTTGTACTCGCACTACTTAATAAAGTGTCACGAGGGGTTTGATATACCTTTTTCAAGTGAATGTTCCTTCCACGACATTAGCCTCATTATGTGTGTCTAGAGATTGATCACTCTCGACACTTTCCTTTATATGTGCTTGTACTTTCTTCGACATGTAGTTATTCTTGGCAGCCTTTTTCAGTATACCTATCATACCTCTTTGTGCTTAGCACTATGGGAGGTATTTCCTGTTGGTTCAAATGCATCCTTGGTTCGATGGAGTGAGCTATATATTTAGTATTTGTTCCTATGTACTAGGCATATGCAATGGATGGGTACCTATGCATTTCGGTGAGATTTATCATTTACCATATGGACACTTCTTTCATTCATATTTTGGAGGCATCCTTCCATCTTTTGATCAGCTCTTTAGACTTTGGTGTTTTTCTAGCATCTGTATCTTCGATTTTTTATGTTTGCCTACGTTTTTCATCCTAATTTGAGTAGTGTCATTTGAGGGCACTCGTGCAGATTATAGTCTTCTCTACCTGATTAGATTTTATTTCAGTGGAGGTTCTGATAGATATTCTTTGACACTGTTTGTAGCTTCATGCTTCAGTGGTATTCTACATGTTCTTCTTTTGATCAGCTCTTCTGACTTTGGTGTTTTTGTCATTTGTATCTTCGAGTTCTGATGTTTGTCTTTGTTTGTCATCCTGATTTGAGCAGTGTCATTAGAGGGCACTCATACAGATTACAATCTTCTCTACCTGATGGTTGTTCCTGTTTTCTAGGACATTCTCTAGTTTAGAAGCTTCTTCATTCCTTCACTAGTCTTCATCTCTTTTTAGAGAAGGGGTTTTCCCACTAGGTTTTCTCATTTCCTCCTCTTTACAGAGATTTTTGTACTTGGGTGCCTGATTAGGCCATATTGTCGAGACCTATTTCCTTCTTTCAGTAGTTGTTTCTAGTTTTTAAGCTTCTCCCTAAGTTTATCTTAAGGGGGAGTGTTAGAGTAAAAATGTATTTTTACTTATTAATTAAAATATTATTGATTTAATTAAGCCACTTTTTATCTCTAGTTCACTTAAGCTAAACTTTAGGCATATAATAATTAACTCTATTATTAATTATTATCATGCAACCTAGGTTTCTCCACCTCCTGGTTTGTCAATCTCCTTTATAAGGATTGATCTCTTTACAACATTAATTCTTTTGTAATTCCCTCTATTCTCTCTCTGAATGAATATTTCATCTTTCATATCATTATGAGTTATGTCTCCATTCTTTGCTTTTGTAACAGGTATTTTGCATACAGTAGATCTTGGTGATTGAATTCTTTAAATTATAACACACACACACACACACACACACACACACACATGTATGTGTAATATGTGCGTGTGTGTACACACACATGTGTGTGTGCACATATATGTGTGTGTGTGTGCGCATATGTGTGTGTGTGCGCATACATGTGTGTGTGCGCATATGTGTGTGTGTGTGTGCATATATGCTCTTTTACTACTTATTTTGTCATCAACCAAACTATTAAAAGAATCATCCTCTTTGTTTTTATCTCGTAGACGTAACAACTTATCGGTTGTAGAAAATGGTGGATGTTGTGTCATTTGAACCAAATTATGACTATGACTTGCAACACCCTCCCGTTGGCAATACTATGAGTTCATGCTCTCATTTTCGTCTTTGTTGCAAGTCATTTATAATTGTCATATGCATGATTGGTATCTTGTAAGCAATGCAGGAAACCAATAAAAAGTCTTCCAATTTGACTACTTGTGCAACTACATGTGTAAATGTCTGTGTGCGCACGCACTTTATTTGTCTGCAAATTATCACCACCTAGGTTCCTAGAAAGCTTTCCATTCAAACCAGCAATCCTATATAACAGAATTGGTTGCACAAGTTGAATGAAGGCAAGAGCAGGTGCCCATTTTTCACTTGGTGGTTGCAATTTTTATTTCTCCACCAAACAATACACCTCAAACACTCTAGATTCCAACTTCCAAGTGAAAAATATGGGAGTTTCTCTTCCTCCATTTCAACTTTTGCACACAATTTCAACCTTTTCTAGAACTTTTTTTTTAAAATTTTGTAGACCATTACATAGTTTACACACTTCTCATATGCAAATATGATCTGCTATGGACCAAAGTTTTGGTGTGCACTCCTTCTACCACATTTGCGCAATTTGTTATTTTTGTTATATTGTATGTGCCAACATGTATAATTATGCTTTCACATAGGATTCTTGAAATGTATATATAAATGTGATTACTATTGTCTCCATAACTTGTCATAACTAAACCAATTTTGCACCTTCACTCCACAACACTATTTAAACACAAATAGTTTTAAAAGGTAAAAAATATTATTCTAACTATTGTAATTTACTATCACTTGTATTTCCTTCTCATGTCGTATCTTAAATTATTGCTTCTAGAAATCAATTCCCCTCTTCAATTGACCCATATTGAATGCATAACGTTCTTATATTGTAACAAGTTTCCTTCTACGTGTTATTATACACTAACCATATACTAATCTAATTTTTCCTTTGTAGTGTATTTCCTTTATTAGTCACATGGAGAAAATTTTATTTTGTATAGCGTATACATTATATCCTATACTATTCTCCTTTCACAAGAGTGTCATTGTCATACAATTGATCTTTGAAGTAAACAATTCCTCTCTTAATGTGTTGTCTGCAAGGCGACTGCAGATGCAAAACATATTCTAATATAATGTTACTTATACAAACAATCTCTTATTCAAATTTTCTTGTATTGTTAAAAAATTATGAGAGACATTCTTTGCTTTAAAGGTCTACTCTACAACATCAACAAAGCTCACGCATAGCCAATACAAGATTTGCCTTTTTATACACAAGTGCACTCACCCAAGTTTTTGCAACATAGAAATATGAAAAAATGCTCCAACTTGCCTTCAAAAACCAATTAAAGGTATAAAACAAATTAATTCAATAATGTTTTCATTTACCTCTATCACTTTTTTTCAAGTTTCTTTCTTTTATCAGTCAACGTCTATAAATGAACTATCTCTACAATTCAAGCACATTGTCATAGCACATCAGTAACTTAACAATGCTTCCATTTACAACTTGTTGCACCTTCAATAAAAAACCAGGGTGAATTTCTAGTTACATCCAACTCCCTACAAACATTGTGCCTTCAATATATTCAGTTATAATAACACACTTCAAATTGTAGATTCATGTGTAGTTTTTGCATCTAACCATGCAAATATTTTTGACCTTTGCATTTTCACTTGACAACAATGTGGCCAATGGCATAAGGGCTTTCCACAATTCCACATAAGAAAGGTATCACATGTTTCATTTGACAGTTGCAATTTTGGTTGGCAACATGATTGGTTTTACCACAACGCATATCCAAATTTTATCTATAAGCTGAAACATGTGGTACCTATTCTTATTTCAATTTAGAGTTCCCTTCTTGTATTATTCTCTTGCAATGTCAAATAATGTGATAACTATTATGGATGTGTTCAATCATAATTTAGAAATTGGTTTGTTGAATAATAACTTCATTGATTTTATTTTCTCGGAGATTGTTGTTTTGTGCTTGTTTTGAAATTATTGTTGGGTATCCAAATGATTTACAAACTTTTCCCAGCTTCCTGGAAATCCCAACTTATTTATGGAAGATACTTTTTCAATCGAGGTACTGAGCTATTAGTCATGTACACACACATTTTTATTTTATGAAATTTTCTATTGTCGATCAATAGTAGTATTAAGAATAGAATTGAATAGAAAATGAAACCAATTGCAATTCTTAAGATGAGAAATAATTGAATCTGTAAAAATAACATAGTGGCTTTTCATTTACTCAAAATTCAATATACATATGTAAAAAACACAGGAACGTTAGGAAATAATGAGACTTTAAAACACTGAGAAAAGTTTGTAAACCATCGTGACCTACAATAATATTGATTTTAACATAACTATGTTACCTCGTTTTGTCATAATTGTTTCAGTTGACTTTTTGTGTTTGATGCTTCTTTTGAACCTATACTTTAATATTGCTTTGGCTAAATCAAATTTTGGTACTCGCAGGTGCATGACACTTTCCTTGTTTTACAAATTGGTCAAACACCTCTGATGTTGTGTACGATAAATACTTTTTTAAAAATTTATGTATACTTACAAATTTTAAAATATATTATATAGATTACATTGCCCAAATACTTGTTGAAGTTATCCTCTCAAAACTTTATGTACTATTCTACTCGTGTAAACTATGTATGGCCAAATTTCATATTTAATAATTCCTCATATCTATGGCATTTAAAACCTGTGTACGCAATTCTCGTTATGATAGCTACCTAAACTATCTGTGTATTTCACAAATTGCTAGATTGCTTCACCTTTTAGATGTTAGCTACATTATAATTATATAAACAAGAAAGGCGCCCGAGTTGCATTTAAACATAGACAAAATAAAACTACATATTGTAAACTGAGTGAGGATCTCAAGTGCCTTGATTCCATGGATACGGGTATGTAGGTAGCCCGGAAGGCAAAGGAAGTCTACATAGTCCAAGCATCTAGGATATAGATAGGTTGTTTGTGTTTCTACATCTGGTTATACAAATATTTTTCACCTTCACATTATCACTTGCATTCTCTACCATTTCAAGAAAAAGTTTCAACTTTTTGCTACTCACGGGTGCATGGCACTTTCCTTATTTTACAAACTGTTCAAACATCTATGATTATATGTATAGTATACACGTTTTCTAATTTGTGCATACTTGAAACTTTCAAAATATAATCTATAAATTAGATTACCCAAATAGTTGTTGAATTTATCCATCTCAAAACTTTATGTATTATTCCACTTGTGTTAACTATGTATGGTCGAATTTCATATTTATATTTTCTCATATCTATGGAATTTAAAATCTATGTACGCAATTCTTGTTATGGTAGCTACCTAAACTATTTGTGTACTTTTCAAATTGTTAGATTGCTTCACCTTCCAGATCTCAACTACATTATAAATATATAAACAAGCAAGACACCCCTAATTACATTTAAACATAGACAAAACAAAACTACATATCATAAATTGAGCGTGGATCTCAAGTGACTTGATACCGTGGATACAAGTGTGTAGGAAACCTGGAAGGCAAAGGAATCCTCCATGGTCCAGGCATCTAGGATATAGATAGGTTCTTTGTTGTATTGTACAATGTTCAATCAGGTCATGGATTATGCAATGCCCACACCCAAAATGTGCTCTTCAATGGAGTGCATCGATACTTCAAAAACTTTATAGGTAACCCTTCACTTCTTAGCTTTCCTTCCAAATAATAGACTACATTTCTCTTCAAATTGCATGCTACTTCCAAATTTCAATAGCAAACTTTGATTCTCAAAATATGTTTGGTGTTCGACCTCAAATGACTTCTCTTGTACATTCAAGGTGAAACTATCAAGAATCCATCAAACAAATTTTGTCATTCATAGGTACACATCAAAATTCCAAATTACATTCCAACACGCCAACAAGCCTTCTCAGGTATCCATCTTATATTTTTTAAGACTGCACACTTCGTACAATTTTTTAATATCCACCTAACGTCATATATTACGCACGACTACTAATAAAAAATGTACATATCATAGGCACATTCAATGTTTAGCTACGCATTCTCAATGGAGCTTTCCCATAGGTTCTTTGATAAGGTACCAGAATTGACTATAAATTTGTATATTTCTTTGTTCATTGTCTTTCTCAACATTTATACTATGATTGTTGTGATATATCTTTTTATGCTCTTTAAATACTACATTTTATGTTTCTTGACAAACTACATTTTCTTGCACTGTGCCAAATTAAAGTTGAAGACTACAATCAAAGAAACAATGCACCCCTTCCCTACAATGACCTACCATTGAAACAAACACACTTTCAATAACACTATTTGTTAACTATTCTTCTATTGTAATCCACTATAATTTTTGTTTGTGCACACTTACTTTAAATGTGCAAATCAATAAATGTAGGCATTTGCCTTGTTTTATCGTCTCATTTTTCTTTCTTTTCATATGTGCACCGTGTTCTCCACACATATCACTCACAAATTTTATTACTTTCTTATGCTTTTCATCCTACTAGTGGATCGTTGCATGCACAAAGAATGTGCAACTACTAGTAGCACAAGTTTCATGTGAAGATAATGATTTTCTATGACGTGAGTCAAAATTTCAAACATAAAAAGTTTATAATTACAGATTCACCCCTCCACTCTAA
This sequence comes from Thuja plicata, assembly GCA_018584345.1. Taxonomy (NCBI): domain Eukaryota; kingdom Viridiplantae; phylum Streptophyta; class Pinopsida; order Cupressales; family Cupressaceae; genus Thuja; species Thuja plicata. The sequence goes on from MU227856.1 coordinate 1,145,661, forward strand.
GTCCTTACTTTTCATACATTATTCTAACACAAACCACCAACTAGAACAATGAGCTTCCAAAATGCCTTTTGAACCTTTTCAAAGCCTTTTTTTTTGCAAACATGAGGTATTTCGGTGGGATTTGTTTTTCTCATTGAGGGTTTTTTTTATCATCACACTTTGGGGCATTTTTCTCAGTTTCAAAGATCATCATTTTTCAAGATTCAAATCAACATGGCTTATTTTCAACAATTTTTTACAATCATCATAAATCATTTTTTCCGCTCCAATGCTAGCAACATCATCTTGATTTTCATCCAGAGGGGGCATGCTGGCACCAGGGTGCGTAGTTTTATGAATTGGAATACTTTTTGAAATCGGGGACCTCAGACGTTGAACTTCTTTTTTTACATCAAGGCATCAAAATGGAACGATTTTCACAACAAAGGTATCACATTATCCGTAAAACAACACCAGTATCACATCAACATCATATAGACATCCTATTGGAATCATATTGACATCATCATATCAAGAATTCACATTGGAGCATCATCATCAATATCAACATCTGATCAAACATTGAATCAACATCAAATTGAACATCGAATCAACATCAGATCGAACATCAAATCAACATCAGACATCAAACATCAGGTATTCTTTGAACCAGTGTGTTTCGCACATTGATTCAAAGAGGGGCATTTATAGACACCCTAACTTGGTCAACCAAAATAAAAAGGGGTCAAATCAATTCAACATTACGGATTAAATAATAAAGCCATTAATTAATTAAATTTAAGCCAAAAGGGGATTAATTAAACTATGTAATTGATTAAATCAATCAATTATATAGTTCAAATTAAATAAATCCAATGCAACCCATTAAAACCCCTTACATGGCTAATTTAATTAAATGATCGATTTACTTAAATCCTAATTACTTTCAACAAAGGGGACAAAGAATCAAAGAGCCAATGAGAAGAAGGGATGAAGAGCACATGGACCATTCCAAGGCTTTGCTATCTTAGCCACTCATTTAGGATTTGCTATCCTCACCATTCATTTTGTCATCTTGTCCCCCTATTTGAAACCCATCACTCAACCTTGACCTCAACTCTATCTCGACCTTAGTTAATCAAACTCACCCCCTTATCCTTGGGAATTCCTATAAATAGGAGGATTTTCTTAGTGTAAACCTACCAATTCACATTTAGAGTAAGAATCCACGTTCAATTGCATCTTGAATTTCACATTTAGCATTGAAGCATTCTTGAATAGTATTGTTATAATGGAAAAAACATCTATGTTTACATAGATTTTGAGCATAGAATAGGGAATTTCATCTTAATTTGTATCTTAGATCCATATTTCCATCTTCATTAGCACAATTCTTGTTCTAGGGGTTGTCACTTTAGGATGATTTGCAGTTGAGAGCGTTCGTTTAGTCCTTCTAGATAGAGATCCATGAGACACTCTTAATTTGCTTTCACTTTCAAAATTGATTAACCTAGTTAGATTTTTCAAATTTTGATTGAAAAGTATGTTAAACTAATGTTTCACGCAGGTTTGTGAATTGCAGTTTTACGAACTACAACAAGATTTCTCTCCCATGATGGCCAAGTATAGAGCTTCTGATATAGCGCAGGGAGGTTCATTCCATTATTCTTCAAGTTGCATTACTACATTCATTATCTAGAGATGGTGATTATGGATCTCATACATTGGTGAGGATATCCTTTATCTTCCTACATCTCCATTCAAAGTTCAAATGTAAGCATCTTCATGAATTTTTGTGATTGCTACATCTGTTCATGAGAGTTTTACACAAGGTGAATCAAACATTTACCTTCCTTTCCTTTTCAGATTTGCATTTACATATCAATTTCAAGGTTAATTCCTAAACCGAGCCTTGACCAAGGCAAGCCCCCTTCCACAAATAATTTCCCTTTTTTTGTGTGTAGGAACAAGTGTCAAGATCTACGGAACTAGATTCAGGCATTTTTAGGGTTATCTCAGAGATCAGAATTGGAAAGTACACAATCACAAATAGAAAGGTGTAGTCAAATCTCAACTTGTACCCAAAAAGTCAACTTGTTCCTGGAGGCCTCGGATTTTCACAGTTAGAAGCTACAAGTGTCAGGGTCTCAAATCTAGAACGGTTTCAGTCTATGACATCTCTATGACTAGAAATTGTAGTTTCAAGGCATATAACCTCCTAATTCATTTCAAGATGCACAAATCCTTCTCCAATATTGCATTTACTTTAAGATCTATCATTGCATCAGTCATCCTTAGTTACTTTTCAGATATGTACTTATTCATTAACCAATCAGTCCAATCCATTAATTCCTTAATAGTGGAAATAACTCTTGTCCTCCTCCCTTTGCATCTAGTTTTTGCATTAGTACCCTTCATCTTGGGTTGTTCTAATCATGCTTGGATACAAAGAGGTTTGGTTTGTTTATTTCCCAACTATATAGCCCCCCTACCCACACACAAAAAAAGGAAAATGGTGAGTGATCTCTACCTTAGCACTGCTCACCATTTTCCCCTGTACATAAACAAAATGAGAAAAGATCAATCCATCAGAATCAAAATAATACATCCAATCCTAAAAAAACCAATAATAATGGTAATCAATCACGTTGTGATTTTAATTGTAGTTACTACTTGACTTCACAAAGGGATCAATAACTCGGTTCATAACGCAACTCGAGCATTGGATATCCTATATGAGTAGTTTTCTTTCTCGTTATGAAGGCCCATTTAATCATCAACCCATGGACATATACTTGCAATGGGACTGCACAATATATGCACTAAGTGCCTACTAAAGCCATGCTATCTCCCTAAGCTGTAGGAAACAAAGACTTGAAAGTAAACCTATTATATTGTTGTAGGACACAAATTTTTGTAAAGTAACTTAGTTGAAACACTGTTGCTAAAAATGCTAATGTTGAACTCACAATGCTTTAACTAACACAAGCTCGGTATAAATTAGACATGTACTATTTTTTCTTCTTTGACTGGAGGAACAAACAAATGCCAGAACTAAAACTAGGAGTTGCAGGAAATAAAACTAATGCTGCTAAGAATTACTCACCAAGTGGCCCCCCTTGAGTGAGTATCAAGAATTCAATTATAAAAGACGATTCTTCAAAACTCCATTATTGCATTCGTGCAAGAACAAGTATGATTGTATTCATAAATTGAAATAGAATTGAGTACGCTATTACAAATTTTATTATTTCCTCTTACCTCTCACGCAAAAGAGTGACACTTATTTATTAAAGGAAACTTAACTACTAATTGATCACACCAAGAGAATGGGTTGATACATTATTGCAACTAATAAGTAGGAGTAAAAACATCCATAAAGGTACCGATAACAAAAAAACATCCATAAAGGTAGGAACAAGAACTTATTCAACAAGCATGAAGAACATATCTAACTCTCACTAGTTCCTAGATTTTCTCAGCATTAGGGACATTCTCTTGACTCAATCTTATCTTGTATGTAGCCAACTTCATCCTTGGATTGATTCCAATACTGTTCCTTCAGCTGCAAGACCAAGTCTTCATGAGTAACCACTTAGGCACTTGCTTGGTCATGCCTTCTTTAATGAACCGATCTACATCATAAATGCTTAACAAGAACAAACGACACATGTTAATATAATTTGCAACATATATTCATTCATCATATGATTACCTATCTATTGAAACATAACTATAATTATCATATATAAGTATATTGCATAGCATTTAAAAGGTATTAATGTTCAACCATGAATGTCCAACTTATGAGAGTCTAAACCATGAAACTAAAGTTTATGTGGCTGCATGTCACTGACCCAAACAAACAGTAAACAAGCCTCAAGGACATGAAATAAAGAGCAATGAACAAGGTACAAAGCATATGAAGCACTATCCTAGACTTTGAAAAATATTATAAAAAATCATGGCAAATATTCATCCCATTAGTTACAGTGACTCCAAACCACTTGAATGTGTTATTGATTCAGGTGCTTCTCAGTATATTACTTCTGATAGAAAATGAAAGAGTGAGGACATGACAAATATGACCAATGAGAACAGTTCACCATAATAGCCTAAAATAGGCAAGTGTAACTCCCATGGAAGATGGCAACACCTTGCATCCACTCACACTAATAACCACTTTATTAATTGTAAGCAAGATTATTTATTGGAAAAGTCTAGGTATGGGAAAATAAATGACTAAAAATACAAACTTGCTCTAACAAATTGAAACTTCATTTATATTAATCATATAGAAATGTGTAAAAATCTTAAATGTTGTCAAATACCACCGCATAAAACCCTTGTTCACAAGGGTAAATTTGAAGATGACCATCCAAAATGAGTTTCCAAATTTCAAGTCCACTAATGTAGTTCATAAGACTCAACCAAAGCACTCTAAATCTAAAACTATTGATCAAACCATGTTTTGAAACAAAGGCCTAATTTTTAGCCATCTCTCACATTATTTCCTCTTTAAAAACTATTAACAAAGAGGCCTTTGTAGGTTGGAGTGAGGAAATAGTCATAAGTAATTTACAATCCATTATACGAGGTCACTATTCTGTGCCATATTCACTAATTTTGTCCTCCTAGTTGGCCTTGAGAAAGGCTATTCACCCTGTGCACAATCACCATCATTGCTACAAGATTGTTTTCCAATAAAGCGATCACTAGAGAGATGCTACCCATTGTCAACATTTGAAACCTTGTCCATTGATGTCATCCATGGAGGTAAAAAAGTAGGAGCCTAGATTATAGTTATGTAAGTCCTCTTGCTTGGCCCATAAAATGGGATTAATGTCTTGGACAAAAGCCTCTGAAGCTTGTCATTTTCGTTGGGAGTTTTAACCCATAATGAATTGATTATCAAAATTTCTAGAATAAGGCCTAACCGATGTAGTATACCATAGATATGACATTGTTTCATTTTAATGATAGTCTATGATGCCTCATTTTTTTCTAACATTTATAATAAAGATTAAAACAACCATTCAAATAACTTGTTTTGGATTTTAAATATAAGCAAATTATTGACTGAGAGAAAAAATGCTCATTTTTAACCCAAAAAGTGAAACAAGAGTAGGGAGGGAATAAAAACCTCTATTTCATTAGTTGAAACAATGATAGAGGAAAGATAAAAAATGTAAGAGGGTTGGAGTGTTATTAGATGCTAATTTTAGACTTTTATTTTTGTGATAGTTTGCATGGAAGTGCACATGGTTTTCACTTGTCTTAGTGTGGGTGTGCTTCTTTCTATTTGTTGATGTCCTTTTGGTGAATAGTGCAGGAGCACCTAGGCTAACTCCTAGTTTCGTGTTTTGGTTGTGGCTTGTATTGACCCTAGCCAAATCAGGAGTATTTGCTTAGACCTTAGAAGGTCTTGTGAGTTTGTACCAAGGTGGATTTGACTAGGATCAATCCATTCTAGTTGTTGTTGCTTTGTTAGTGTTTAGTGATTTAGAAAGCCTAAAAGTGGGATTTTGGGTCTAAAAGCCTATAAGGCTTAGGAAAGCTTGGAATTGAGCCTAAAATGGCCTATATGATGTTTCTACATCATTTTTCACAGGTTAGAGGTCAATAATCTATGTTATAGGCAAAATTGTAAAAGTTGTCAAAATGTTGTCATGACAACATTTGCAACTTTGCAAAGTTGCATGACACCATTGACATGAAATGATTCCCTTTAATGTTTGAGGATGGGTAGTTATGGTAATGACCTTAAAACATGGGGAAAGAATAAAAACCACGAGGAGGCCCATTTCCCAAGGTTGGTTGATGTGGAGAATATTTTGAAATTGAAAGAAGTTGCTTTGTTTTACTGTGTTTGTTCACAGTCGCCTACTTTTGTAAATTTTGTTTTGGCTTGAATTTTCTAGGTGTTCATTAGAGTAGTTTTTTAAATTCATTTCTTAGTTAGCAGTTTACTGGTGTTGACAGAGTAGTTTTGTGAAAAATGGCTACCCCATAGATCTCCACTGTGCAATTCATCACGACCTCGAGGGATACGGTAGGGGAGTCCATGTATAGTGTAAATAACAATGGAGGAGCTCTGAGAATCATTTTAACTAATTTTAATGGCAAGCCCTAGGCGAGTCCAGTACATCCGGTTAGGTGTTTTCCAATGATCTAATGGTGTTTGAATGCAATGGTATGATTTATAGAATGAAACCAAGCATGGGTTTTTAAGAGTTGAGGTTATATAGACACCTCCTAAGAAGCTTAGGCCTCTCCCAATCCATTTGGGTACATTTTCAAGTAGAAGTCACTAAACTGAACCAAAATAGCCCAATTAGCCCTAGTTACCCTTAATTCTAGGAATCCACTGTAAGGAGACCTTGGAACCCTAAGACCTACAAAATATCTCATGTGTTGGAAAAGGGTATCAAAATATCAACTTTTTTTTTGGGTTTGTTTGGGAATATTTTGAATAAAGTGGGAAAAACTAGTCAAATAGGGCTAGAAGGAGTATTAGGCCTAAAAGACAAAATTCACTTAGAGCCTTGAAATCGTTTGAGAAAGTCTTGATACCCTATCCTAATGGGATCAAGTGATGTAGAAAAAGTTGTCCAAGGATGTATTATATCCCCTAAAAATACTTTTTAAGGAAAGGAGACCAAAAAGGAACTTCGAGTCTTCCAAGAAAGAGTAAAGAAGTGAAATGAAACTTAATGATAGTTACCCCCTAGTGAAGCACATTGATTACCAACTCTTGGAGTGGTATTTAAGAGGTATTATAATATCTAAGTAAGTACTTGAAATATCCTAGGATAAGGAATAGGGCCTTGGAAGAACTAGGAACAGTTAGATTCCTAGTAGCTTGTGTAAGCACACTTGGGAGTTTCTATCAGTGAACCAGTGTCCTATCTACAACTACAACCTCTACAAGTGTTGAATTTAAATTATGACTCGCAATTGGAAGGGCGAAAGGGTGCCCAATTTTTTTTTGTGGAATCTACCTCGACAAGTTCCTATTATTTCTTTAGGCATTTGCAAATAGTTACATTTAGAGTGTGGGGTCCAAGTGTTTGAGAAAGTATCGAATGAAGCTTTTGTCAGTTTTATATGTCCACGATAACCCTATAAACTATGTATTGGATAATTCTTGTCCTCCTTTGATAAGACAAAAATATTGTTCACTCCCTATTAAATTTATCTTTTATAAACAATCTACTCATTTTTAGTTGTCAGAGTCAAACTACAATTAATGTTTTTACGAAAAGGAATCTTTGAAAGCATAAAAAAGTAAAATTTTAATTTAGAGAATGGTACTAGCATGGTTTTGTGGTGAATAACAAGATAATTATATGTATTATTGAGTAATAAGAGTTATAAAAGATTGTAGTGATATCTGAGCTAAATATGTTAGTGTAGTGGTGACTACATCTTTACATATTTTGTTCAAGTAGTGACTACATCTTCATATAATTTCTTCAAAGAGGATAAAATTGGAAAAACAAAAAGCTCACCATCAAGCTTAATAGCAAAATATCAACACTTAACATCTATAAGTTTTCACGTACTCCATAAAGTAGACACTTAAAATTGTCCTCACTTAATTAAACAAATAATTTTATTATTTAATTACTCTATCCTAATTCCTCCGTTATTAATTTTTGATTGGTAAAGGGCCAAAGTCGTATATAAGTTTATAGCAATTATCAAAAAATACATTTGATTATAGAGAGGACAAGCAATGATTCAAGCCTTTTGCCATATCAGTCTTAACATGGATGGCTTACAAAAAGGCCCTAGTTTAAGAGCCCCTAGACTCACAATTCATACAAATATACACATATTCTTTGAGATTAACAAGATATATTCATGTTCTACCAAGATTTGGCTATAAAATTGATTACGGAAATATATTCGTAGTGACAAAAAACTCCAACTAACTACCTAAACTATGCATAACAGAAATATAGTAAAAAAATTTTAAAATAGAGGACAAGGGTTACTAAATCCTAGCCAATGCTTTCCCTTTGTTTTTGGTAGTAACATAAGTTAAGGGACCAACATCATCGAAGCTTGAGCCTTTGTGATGACCCACAACACCAATGGGTAAAAGCCTTTCATTTTCAGGCTCCATCTCCATTTCAGCCTCGCTTGAATCATCACTGCCCAACCCTTCTATCCCTTCATCATGTTTATATTATAAATACCAATTAACCCCTTCATGCACAATGTCTCCAACAATGTCTCCTAAGAACCCATCTAGGGTGAACCCCATCAATATTTTTAGAAAACCCAAACTCTTTTGAATGATGGTACCCATGGATACTTAATCCAATCCCACAAGTATCAAGAAATTATTTCCCAACATTCATGACCACAAAATAAGGTTTGGAGTAAGGAATGATGAGATTCATGTCCACATTCTTCAACACTTGATCCAGGTCCCCCAAGAAGGAATTGTTGAATATCCTTCAACAAAAATCCTCAACAATCACCTTCTTCTCTCCAACCATTGTGATGGTAGCCAATAATACCATTGGGATGTTGGTATTGACTCTATATCCATGGTTTTCCATGATAAATTCTCCTCCCATAATTCACTTAACTGCATATATAACTAGCGTATGGAAATTGTTGAAAACCTCACTGAGGCATTTGTTAGTCATTGGCCCAAGAAAAGATACTCTCCTTCTATTTAAAACTCATCTAATTGGCAAATCCATAGTGGTAGTAATCTATAATGCAGGGAGAAGGAATAAGGATGGAGAGCTTAGAACTTAGATTGCATCCACGTTCTCTCAGAGAAGTTTATTTATAAAAAAGGGGGCTTATGTTTGTCTTCTCGTCTTGGAAAGACTAACCATAAATGACTCATAATGAAGAAGCATGTCATATAATGCATTTTCCTTTTTGTTAGTCGATATGACCAATATTTGAGTCATTTCCATACAATTTATAAGGCACGTCCTTGATATTATGCAAACCACGTTGGCATTCTTATTGTCGAAGATATGATTTGATGTTTGAATTCTTCATTGAAAATGTTGTTATGGAGTGAATCAATAACGTGATAATTATATCATTTTCCACACAAAGTAGTAGCTTATGTGTTAGAAACAACTATCCAACCTATCCAAATACATTAAGACCTTTCACCCAAGAGACTAAATCAAAATATAATTTGATATATACCTATGCCATTAATTTTGTTGTCCAATTTATATGCTTCTATGTATATGGATGTGATTCCAAGTGAAAATGATGTCTCCAAAATAATGATGACTCTTGATTTGATCTTCAATTTATTTGTTTCCAGTTTATGCCATCGCAAACCCTCTCATTAGTCTAAAGGACCCAATTTTCCAAATATAAGACCGTCAAATACTACATTAGCCAACTTGTTTGCAACTTTATTACCTTCTCAGTATATATGATTGATACTAAAATCCTCAAAAAACTCCAAAAGCTACATAGTCTTGTCCAACAAGGATCCTAATCTCCAATTTGGAGTTTATCTAGTTCTAACTACATTGACAACCACCATTGAATATCCTTCAATTTCAAGTTTATCTAACTCCAAATCCTTGCATAATAGAATACCTCATTCAAAGCTTTAAATTCTGCTATATTATTTGTGTCATCCAATAATGGCATTGTAAATCTCGCAACTACAAATCTATCCCATAGGTGAACTATCCCATCATCCCTTGAAGCTCCTATATTTCCACATGATGCCCCGTCAAAAATCAATTTAAACCAACCAAATTAAGGTTTCTTCCAGGAGCAAGACTGCCTTTCCTTTTTGCTTGTGTCCCCTCCAATGCCAAAGACGAGGGAGATCTTCAAACTACTCCAACCTTTCTTGATGTTGTTATCCCACTCTGTAAATTAGAGACCTTTCACCAAATGAGTTGAATTTATGCCATTGACTACCTCCACAATAATATACTCTACCTTATTTAGCACAATATCCCTATCCATTGCCTTGTATTGAAAAATCCTTCATTTTATTTTCTTCCATATTTCCCATAGTATTATTTATGGGCTACAAATCCATAAATTTCCAAAGAGGTCTTTCCTTCCTTTTTGTGGCCAACATTTAAACATGCTTGTTATATCTTTAGGAATGGTGGTTACCAAACCTTATCTAGCACACACCCACCTCCAACATGTTTGTGAATATGATAATTAAGCAATATGTGATTAACTATTTCTTCTTCATTTTTTCATAAGATACCTTGAAGGACCTTTAAATCCCATTTTTTTGAACCACTAAATAAAAATTATTCTTCCTTGGAGTGCAACCCATGAAAACTAGCCTTGGATAAACATTGCTTGCTCCAATAAAGTTCTAATGGAAATTCTATCTTTTGCATATTCATCTTTTGTATAATATTCTTGTAGCCCTCTCTAGTGTTATAATGCCCAGATTCAGATGCAGTCCAAAATAATCTATCATGCCCATGCCTGAAGACCATTTATCTATTCTCTAAAATATGTCTAATTTGAGCCAAATCTTCTATTGGAAAAGGAATGTCATTCATTCTCTCCACTTTCGACCATTAGAAGGGGGTTCTCTTCCATATTTACATAATCCTTGACTTTGTCACCCCAATTTTGCTTGAAATTGTCTTTAATTCTTCTATTGTCCATAATAACATCAATGACTAGAAAACCTCCCCAAGACTCTTCCTATAATAAGGTAATTTTCCATCCAAAATATCTCATGATAAATGCTTCCTAATGACTGATTTGCAACTGAATATGAAATTTCGTACTCTAAATCCTCTTTTGGGTTAGGAGTTCAGAATATCCCACATGCATGTACATTTTCCCAGTATTTATGTTGTAATATTCTCACCCATTTAAATTGTGGTTCCTCCTATATTCTCCAAACTAATTTGGCTCCCAATGCCTTGTTTTACCATAAATAGTTTCTTAATCCAACTCCCCCTAATTTTTTAGGTCTGGAAATTTTGTTCAAAGATATTATTGTTAATTTATTCTTCTCTTCAATACCTTGCCAAAAGAAATTTCTCATCACATGCATCAATTTTGTGGTCATCTCTATTGCATGTCTGAGACAAGAAAACAAATATATAGGTAGGGCACAGATAACATATTTCAACATGACTACTCTCCCTGCCCAAGACAACCATCTTCCTTTCCATGAGGTTAAACACTTTTGCAATTTTTTTTTCTTTTAAAGGATCCCATAATCCTGAGGACCACAACCCATTATCAAATGAAAATTCCAAATACATGTATGACAATTTTCCTACTTTGTATCTGGGAGTATGCAATGTCTCAACCTGTTCTATAGGCTTTAATACACAAAAAAGAAACACTTGAAATGTATTTTGACTTATCTCTTGCCTAGACGCTAATGTATATTGCTTGGAGATTTATGAATTGTAGTGATCCACTTTTCTTCCCCAATCTAGATAACATTGTGTCATTAAAAAAATGTTTATGGGTTATTGCAAGTAATGCACTTGTAAATTTTATCCCTTCTATTGCCCCCTCTTCCTGAGTTCTCCTAAATGTTCTCCCAAGAGATTTTGCTATGACAATAAAGAGAAAACGGGATAGGGGGTCACCTTGTTTTAGACCTCTTGAGCTTTAGAAACATCCTTATGGAGAACCATTGAGGAGGATGGATAATTCAGGATTTGATATACAATGAAAGACCCAATTCACCCGTTATTTTCTAATTTCGAAGGCCTCTAAACATTTGCATAAACATTTCCAATCCACCTTGTCGCATGCCTTTTTAATATCTAGCTTAATGAGCGTGCTCAAAATATTGTGGGTTTGAATGGAACGAATTGCCTCTTGAGCTATAATTACCACATCTGAGATTGATCTACCTAGGACAAATCAAGTTTGTTCTTCCAAGATGATGCATGAGAGGATGTGTTTCAATCTATTGGCCCTTGCCCCTATCATAATTTTATAAATTTTGTCGCATAGTGAGATAGCTATAAATTCATCCAAACTCATTCCATTCTCTTTATTATCAACAAGGGAAATGAAAGTACTGTTAATTTATTTTAGAAATCTCCCTAAATTTCTTGTTGCTTCTAAGACCTCCACTAATTCATTCCCCAAAATATGCCAAAATTGTTGAAAGAATCTTGTTGGGAAGCCATCTAGACCAAGGACCTTATCTAGGTGTAGCTGATCTAATGCAATTTTTATATCCTCCTTGGTAAATTTTCCTGTAATCAAACTATTTATGTTCCTCTGCCATTATACTTGAGATGTTAGCAATTAAGTTTTACTGATTATTCCAATCAAATTCCTCCCAATTATTCAAGACATCTTTAAATAGGACACTGAATATTGATTTATCTCCACATGTTCCTTTATTATTGATCCATCCTCTTTTTTCATCTTACCCAATTCTATTGACATCTCTCCTCTATTTAGTTACATTATGAAAGAACTTAGACTTCTTGTACCTCTTTGTCAACCAAGTTCTTTTAGATTTCTGCCTCCACATGATATAGAAATGGCTAGAATATCCTCATATTTGGTTAATGGTTCTTTCTCTTTAATATATTTCTCTTGGTTCACCCCTTTCTCCATTACCTGCACATTCAAAGTTTATATGCCCTCTTCTACTTGTTTCTTTGTTTCAAAAGTGTCCTTGAAATTCTCTCTATTCCATTGTAGAAGTTTTTGCTTAATAATTTTAGTTTTGCAACAAAGCAAAAAAGTTTTGATCTTGCAAGTTTCTCTTCCCCCCACCATCTTTCTATCAAGTTGAAATTTTTTGTATCCTTCATCCACATATTTTCAAATTTAAAGGGACAACATGCTAGTTTTCTATCTCTTGTTGCTTCCAATTGCATTGGATAGTAGTCAAACCATGAGCATGGAAGTATGGAGGTTTTAAAACCAAAGGCAAAGGTGGAAAGATCCCCTTGGAAGAAAAATATGTTTAATTTATCAACAATATGATTGAATCCCAAACATCTATTGTTCGATATTTATGACCTATTTTCTAATTTTATTTCTAATAAATTATTTTTGCTCAACTATCCCTTGAAGCATATTTGTGAATCATCGATTATCTGCACCCCCTCTTTTTTCTATCAACCAAAGTATTGAATTGCAGTCTCGTATTATAGTGCGAGGAGAAGAAGTGACCATGAAAGTTTCCAACTCCTCCCATAGTTCTTACTTTCTTGTGTCAGGGATCGACCCATATACATTTATCAATTTGAAGTTTAGATTGGAATTTAGACTCTTAATTTTTCCCTTTATCTAATTCTTCCCCTCTACCTTTTTCAAAGGAAACCCAACTTGGTTTCTAAAGAGTAGAAAGACCACATAAGGCTCCTTCTGACTAAACTAATTCTAATTTCCAATTGCCTAACTTCTTGTGGAATAAATACATTTCCTCTTCGGTCTATTTTGTCTCCCACAACATAATGATATTTTGTTTAGATGCTAAAATCCAACACTTGACCAAGCATTGTTTGCTAGGGACATTTAAGCCCCTAATATTCTACATTAGGAGGATCATGGCACATGGGGAAGGGTATTACGCTTCCCTATTTTCAAAAGTGTTATAATCTTGGATTGATATCTTGCCTCTCCATCTTATGATCTTAGCTCTAATAGTGATTATTTGCCCTTTCTTTTTTCTACCAACTTTCCACCATCTAGTTTTCTTTTGTTTTCCATATTTTGTAGGAGCATTATTCCCATATTTAATTCCTTTTCTTCATCCTCCTCTTGAAGTTCATCAACACCAAACAAAGCTTCATGATCCACTTTTTCCATCTCATCTGTTTCCAAAATTTTCTTGATCAATACTTGTTTTTCCTTAATTGTCTTTTCATCTTCTCATTTTGGGATTTGGGAGATTTCTAGGAGTTAAGATACTACTTAAAGTTCCATTTTTTATTTTATTTCATCCCCCTTGTTTTTGTCATCACTTCTCCTCCTTCATGAAACCTCCCAATTTCTTCACTTGTATCTTATTTTCTTTCTCTATTTGGGTAATTCCCTTGTCATTAACATCTTGAGGGGCCTTTTTTACCTCCTCATGGCTAGGCTCAGATACAACACATATATTTTCCTTATTTCTTATGAGATATTTGCTACCATAATTTGTATCTCTCCTATCCTTTGAATTATGATCATTTTTCTCAAATTACTTTATTGCCTATCTTCAGTCTATTTCTATTTGAATGGCTTCAACTTCATCTTTAGGAAAGATGAATTCTTCCTTGCTTAATTTTTCATTATCTTTATTCTTTGTCTGGATTTTTCTATAGAATTGTCAGTGTTATATTTTGTTGATTCTAGGGTCATCAAAATTTCCAGTCAGATTATGAGGAATCCCTCTATTTGCAGGAGAAAATAAGGTTCACTATTGGGGAGACCTTATCAATAGTTGTAGGGAAAGATTAGAATGCTGGAAAGGAAAGTGGTTATCTTTAGCAGGTAGGGTCATGATGCTCAAATTAGTGCTTTCGACAATCTCGGTCTACTCAATGTTATGTCTAGAGATTCCTAAAGAGGTGGAAGAGAGCCTCATTAATATGTTGTGTAGATTTTTCTAGAGTGGAACTGGGGAAAATCAGAAGTTTCCATTGTTGGCTTGGGATAGTGTTTGCAGTTCTCAAGGGGCTAGAGGGGCAGGGGTTAAACAATTACAACATATGAATAAGGCAATGTGGGCGAAGCTTGTCTGGTTCATATTTGGACAATAAAAAATGAGTACAAATTTTGCGTAGGAAGTTTCTGGACTCAGATGATCCGACTAGGATCCTCACTACCAGAGATCCTTCCAGAGGGTCCACAATATGGAATTTAATTTTGGATTGTAGGGAGGTGATCATAAAAAATATTTCTTGGGAAGTCAACAATTGTAAAAAAGTAACCTTCTAGGAAGATTCTTGGGATGGAAACAAGGACCTTCTAACCATTCCTCATCTAGAAGACACCGGAAATAAGACCGAGAGAGTATGGGGTAGAGAAATATGCAATTATGGTTCATTTACAGTCATACAGGGTATCGAAAAATGACAGTGGAATTCGTTAAGAAATTTGAATGCTCCACAACAATAGAAAAATAGTCTTACAAACGTCCTAAAAGAAAGAGTGTGGGTGGTTTCAGACGGAGAAGATAGGATTAGATGGTGTGCTACTTCAGATGGAGCTTATAAAGTCAAATTGGCATACAAAATTGCATGAGATTTGGAGGAAGACCCGGAGTGGCTGAAGGAACTCCTTTGGGGTAAAATTTGTCTCCCAAATACAGGAGTCTTCGCTCGACTAGCCATTAAAAATTGTATCCTGACCCAAGATAGACTAGCCAAATTTGGGATTGTTGGTCCTAGAAGATGTGCCCTTTGTAAAGATCATGATGAGGATGTCAATCATCTAATTTTATCATGTCCTTATAGTAAGTTTTTGGAGTTATTTTTGGTCAAAACTCAATTTTCAATGCCCAATGTCTCAAGATTTGAAAGAATGGTTTATTAGTTGGCCAAATGCATATAGGAACAACCTATTCAGATGCATTTGGAAAACAATTCCTTCTATGATCATTTGGGATTTATGGAAGGAGAGGAATAGTCAAATTTTTAAATATCAAGCGATGGCTAGGGAAGGTTTCATCGGAAAGATTGAGGTGGCAATCACTATGGTGGTCAATTCATCTGCTAGGGATGTTGATTTGAAGCACAACATTTTCACTAATTGGGACAATGAGATCACCAAAGATTTCAAAGGTCTAATTATCCCTAAACTCCAGGGCAAAGGGATAGATCCAATTCTTGGAGACCCTCAGAAGGAAGTAAGATGGACACCTTCAGATCCAGGTTGGTTAAAAATCAACTTTGACGGGGTCTCTAGTGGTAACCCAGGTCCTAGTGGAATATGATGTGTGGTCAGGGATGAGCTTGAGTTGGTTGTTGCTGAAAAGGTAGAATACATTGGCATCACCACTGACAATATTGCAGAGGTTTGTGCTGCCCTTGAAGGCCTATTGCTGGGGAAAGAACTCAGTGCAAAAATGATCCACCTAGAAGGAGATTCTCTGAACACTGTCAATGTGATCAGAAATAGGTCCACTCCTAATTGGAAGATTAATAAATGGATAGCACCAATTCTCCAGCTGGTTGACAACCTGGAGGTATTCAAGATAAACCATATCTTTTATGAAGGAAATACCATGGCTGATGAATTATCAAAAAGAGCGTTCTCTAGAGGGTAAGGTGGCATCAATGAGGTGCATAGGTGGCGGTACAATACTCATCAAAAGCACCAACCTATATTGGTGGATCCTCACGGGGTAATCGGGGGCAAAAAAATTGATCTCCCACTCTATTTATGTGACCCGTTGCACAACAGTCATGGCAATGAGTGCATGTGGTTAATCATGCGAAGGTCATCATCCAAACACTTAAGGAAGCAACAATATAAAATGTAAATTCAAGATCGTTTGTGTCTAGGGAGCAAGGGGTGGTGATGTCTGCAAGTTTCTATGTTTCTCTGATTCCTCTCTGCATAAACATATAATGAGTATATATATTGCAGCCCTAGGTACTGAATGGCTATAATGTTGGGCTGGTCCAGATTGGTATGAATTTCTGTAGCCCGCTATCTGCAAATTAGTGTGGGTCTACAAAAGTTTTGGGTAGGTTTGTTCTATCATGTGTAGGGGTTAGTTGCTTCAGGGTATCCTCATTTGATACTATGTAAATTCAATACATTATACTTAATAATAAAATGGGTGTTGGCCCTACCCATCGTTTGATTTAGTTGAAAACTAAATAAATTTTATTTCTACTAATTCCCCTTCTTCCATATCGAGATTCCCAAACTTAATTTTTAATGTTTGGTCATTTATTTTTCTCTTCTTCATAGAATCCATGGCGAGAGAAATCTCTTCAGACTTTCTCCTTTCTTCATTACTTATCGAGTAATTGGTTGTATGTCCAAGCCCTAAAACACATTGTCCCCCCAATTCATTCAAATCTATCTCTATTTTTTGCCTCCATTTCTATTTTTTCTTTTACAATTTATAGGTTATCAAGATATTTGAGACTACTGTCCACGTCCACTAAAATTTTGGCTTCCACTCTAGGTTTTCCAAATAAGAAATCCTCTTCTACTCCTACGAGGGAACCTAACACTTCTCCAATCTTTTATAAAGTTCCTAAATTCTAATTACCCATGGGCAAATTTCTTAATCTTATCCATTTTGGATATCTCCTAAGTTTATGATTTACTGGGTTGAAGTTTGGTCCCCAATCCACATTGCAGAAACAAAATCCCTAAAAAAATTTGATTTTCTGTATAAGATCTCTTTCTTTAGAAATTTATTTATGCAATCTTAAAAAAGCCACTGTCTAGGGTTTTCACATGTACCCGACCTCCAAATTGCATATCTTACCACTCAACAATTGTCTCCTTGAAATGTTTCCTCGTGTCTATTTTACAAATAGGCCGTATTCCTGTAGGTGTTCCCATATGGGCTCTAGGGTTTTTTAATAAATTATCATTGCTTTATAATTCTTTTCCATAGGATCATACCATTTCGATTCCTCATTTGTTTTCCTTACTTTCCATACTGTTGGTATGCATAATACACTCCTTGATTTTGACAATATTCATTTTTGAACAAAGCCTTGCCCTTGCGATTGGATTTAAAATTCACTGCTTGTCTCATAGTTGGTTGTTTGAAATTCAATCTCAATCTAGTCGCAGGTGAATCTCTTATTGTGGACACTCATCCTTTCCCTTTTCTTCCCCACTGTCCTTCTCCTTGCTTCTTACCATCAAATCTTCCATTGACGACCCCTCCACATCATATCTGAATTGTCCTCGATGGATTTGAGTTTACCCTTGTTGCAAATTTTGCAATGGTTGAAAACTTTGTCCTGTTTTGTTGGCTGTATGACCTACCCTTCAATATTTCATAGTTGTTTTTTTTCGCTCCATTATATTTCTAAGTTTATATATTCAAGGATGAAATCCTAATTCTTCTATTAATTAAATAAATATTTATAATTTATTGATTTAATTGCTTATCTTTTTTATTATTTATTTATTTAATTCACTGATAAATAAATATTTAATTATCTAATTTCAACTCTTTTATTTAATTAAGTCACGATTCTTATCTTTCTAATCTTAACCCTTTGTTTCATTCACATGAATCACAATCTAAATTTGTAGGTTCTCTTCTTAATTCACTTTTTTCATTCACATCTCCGAACATGTCTAAGTTCATTGAATTCAAAGACATGTTACCAAAAGTCAATATCTCTATCTAATCCTTACCTACCATTTAATCTCACCCCATCATTAAAATTAAGTGCTTAATCTTAGTCATTCTTACCTACTCTCTTAGCCATTAATTGTTTAACCTATTAATCTCAACTCTTGATTCTCTTTAGGATTTCTATAAAATAACATTTTCTCCTCTCATTTGAGCTTAATGCCATCAATCATTTAATGCGATTCAACTATACTTGCAATTTTGGAGAACACGTACTTGTTTACTATCATATTATTATCATCTTCCATCAATGTCAATCAACCGTACTCTATCCCTTTTATGCCATCTTGTCTTCTGAATGTGCTAAATAATTGATAGCAAGTATCATTTCATACAAGATTTGAAGGATAGAAGAACACGAGCATTTCATAAATGTGATGATATAACTTTACTTATTTTATATTTTACATTTCATGAACAAGAACTCTATTGATTATTTGTAAATTAGTTTATAAATCTAGTTTAATCATTTAATTGTTAAAATTTTAAAATAGATTTTCAAAATCTAACAAATACACGATATTAAAATTCTCTAATTGCTTAAACATTTTTTCCACCAACTTCTTGAATGGAAAACATGGTATTTTAGTCGGAAAAATGTTTAGGAGAATATATTTTCTCCCATTGCTATATGTGATCACATGACTATAATGATCAATCCTCTCTTGGAAAAACTTTTTGGTAGCACGATAGAAACTAGGATTAGCAAATGGGCAGAAGAAAACCATAAACGTGCAAAAGGGTAAGTTGGTTTTAGGCCAAAGCACTCAATGGTTGATCACTGTGTCACTCCGAGGCACATTATCAAAAAAAGGTTGGAGAAAAAGGCGGAGGTTTTTTGCTGTTTTGTTGACTTTAAAAAGGCTTTTGACACTGTCCCTAGGGACAAGCTTTGGCTCAGGATGGAAGAACTGGGGATTCCTACGCATCTCAAGGTTGTTGTTCATAGGATGTATGAAGAGGTGAAAGTCAAAATTAGAACCTCAGCTGGCATTTCAGAATGTTTTAGGAGTGATATCGGGGTCAAACAAGGTTGTCCTTTATCTCCTACCTTGTTTGGCTTATATATAGATAAACTTGAAGAGTGGTTAAACATACAAAAGGGTGAGTGTATCCAGTTAGGCGAATTTGTAATAAAGCTGCTCCTATATGCAGACGATCTCATTTTGATTGCCAAATTTGCTGGTGGGTTGCACAAACACTTATTCTCTTTTGAACGCTTTTGCGATATTGTGGGGATGCAGGTCAATATCAGCAAGACTAAAGTTATGGTTTTCACTAATAATAAAAAACAACATCAACATGAGTTTAATTTCAGTGACAACGTTCTTGAGGAAGTTGCGGAGTATAAATATCTCAACATTGATTTCAACAAGCATCTAAGCTGGACTGGTTGTAGAAATAAAAGGACTTTAGGTGGATGGAAGACATTCTATACTCTTCAAAACAGGTGTCGTGAAGCGGAGGTTTGAGATTGGAAAACTATTCAAACCTTGTTTGGTCTTCTTGTGTTGCCGGTTGTTCTTTATGGGTGTGAATTATGGGCCAGCAACACTTCAATAACACAATGGAAGCAAATCGAAGGAATCCAAAAGCGTTTGATCTCCAACAAATTTAAAATTAAAAGCACCCCCCCTTGTGATATCATGCTAAGCGAAATGGGGGTTGCCCTTATCGAGGCACTTGCTATGGTTCGCTTAATAAGCTATCTAAAAAGAATAAAAAAAATGGAAGGAGATAGATGGCCTAACGTCGTCTTTAATGATACATTGTGTAAACGAAAAAAGACATGGATGCAATAAAACATCAAGTGGATGAAGAAATGGAATATCCAATTCAATATGTGCCCCACAAATAACAAAGAAATAAAGGTCTTCGTTATGGAGAAATTTTACAAGAGAAATTGGGGAATTGGGATTGGAAGGAAGAAAATATATTATACCAATGAGTTCAACCCCGCACATGATCAACGCCAAAGAGCGTACATAGGCGCCAACATTTATTGGAGAGCTAAAATTCTTATTGCGCAACTAAGAACCAACTCTCATCAACTCTGCTGTGAGATTGGGCGTTGGAAGAGGCCAAAGGAGGCTTGGGAAGAGAGAATTTGCATGTTTTGTAACTCTGGGAAAGTGGAAACCGACATCACTTTATTTTAGAATGTGAAGCCTACAAGAACAACAGGGATAAATTTGCGGATACGATATCAGATAGTTGTTGGCATAACATATTCAGCGAGGAGTACATTGAGAAGTTAGGTGGGCTCATCATCAGCTTGCACATGAAATATACCGAGTTACTGAAGTCAGCCTAGGTTGCCTTGCTATCCCATAGGCTATGTTTAGCCTCGTGGATGTAATTTTTTTTTATCTATCTATCTATCTATCACATTAAAACTCAACTAATATTTAAAGTGGGAGGATGATAAAAAAAGTAGGTCAACAATGGTTATAAATGATGATCGTAAAATTGGTGCCACAAAAAATATGAAACGATCATTTAGGACGCTAAAACTAGTACAAAACATGAATTATTGCCCAGCTAAGAACCAACTCTTATCAACTCTGCTGTGAGACTGGGCGTTGGAAGAGGCCAAAGGAGGCTTGGGAAGAGAGAATTTGCATGTTTTGTAACTTTGGGAAAGTGGAAACTGAACATCACTTTATTTTAGAATGTGAAGCTTACAAGAACAACACAGATAAATTTGCAGATACGATATCAGATAGTTCTTGGCATAACAAATTCAACGAGGAGTACATTGAGAAGTTAGGTGGGCTCATCATCTGCTTGCACATGAAACGTACCGAGTTACTGAAGGCAGTCTAGGTTGCATTGCTGTCCCATAGACTATGTTTAACCTAGTGAACGTAATTTTTTTATCTATCTATCAATCTATCACATTAAAACTCAACTAATATTTAAAGTGGGAGAATGATAAAAAAGTAGGTCAACAGTGGTTTTAAATGATGATTGTAAAATTGGTGCCGCAAACAATCTGAAACGATCATTTAGGACGCTAAAACTAGTACAGACCATGAATAAAAATTGCGGACGAACGTATCAGCGAACAAAAAATTCAAACGTCTGATAGCATTTGACTTTTCGGACAGGCCTTTTATCAGAACGTTGATATTTCGGACAGGCGTTTGAATTTTTAAAAAAAGGCATTTATACCTTTGTGTACAAATTGGTTTCATTTTACGTTGCCAGGCAAGGATGACAAAATCTCAAATTCTTCCTCAGATTTATTTTACCTCGTCCTTCTATGTGAATTTATCATCAACAAGCTATCGATTGTTTATCTTTTTGTTTGCTCAGCATATCTAGTAGAATTAGCCTCGTTCTTTTCGCTTCATCTAGGGCGGATTTTGCTAATTAGAGGTAATTTCAGTAAGAGCTCAAGACCTCTGAAGTTTTTGATGACTGAATTTTTTGAAGTCTGAGAGTTTTGTATCTGGTCGAGGTTTTATTGTGGCTTTTAATAAGCCAAAAGACTATCAAGTCTCGCCCATTGCAAAAAATCGGAATGCCTTTTAGTTTCAATTTGCACTTTCTTTCTCTTTAAATTGGTGTTGCCTTATTAATCGATTATGTTCAGGTTGGGATCTTTTATGACGCCTGTAATTTTTTTTTTGGTCTTTTCGAAATGTAATTTAGGGTACATTCTGATTGTAGACTTTTAGTATTGAGATAATCCTGGCGAATTTTGGTGCATTGTCTGTTGTTGTGAAATAGGTTTCACTTATTTTTTTCAATTTATTGCATTTTCTATTCTATTGAAGATAATTTAACAGGGATCCGTTGAGGGGTAGCCGCCTGCGAAACAATCAAAAGAGAACAAAACTACATAAATGA
This sequence comes from Thuja plicata, assembly GCA_018584345.1. NCBI lineage: Eukaryota > Viridiplantae > Streptophyta > Pinopsida > Cupressales > Cupressaceae > Thuja > Thuja plicata. Next base: position 1,167,799 of record MU227856.1, read on the forward strand.
CTTTTAAAAGGCTGCGCATCAACAGCCCATGAAAGGGTGTTGCATAGGAGGACCATCAGTGGCTTATCCCTCTGCCTTATCGCCTAATATCTCAGAACTAATTGAGAGGAATCCTTCTTTCTAGATTTCTTACATGAAACTTGTGTCCAAACTTCTTGATCCGAGTCGAGCCCTACTACGGCACCAAGATTTGGCTTGGATTTACCTAGCCTAAGGGAGGGACCCAATACCGAAGTCTGTGAGGTTGAATGCAGAAGAGGAGGAGGAATTGCAACAGGAACCTCTGAATGTCGTCCAACAAGAGATGTAGTCGAAGCTGCCAAAGAAAGCTCTGCAAAAGGCAATGGAGGTTGAGGAGCTAAACCCGAAAAAGGAAAAGCTGAAGGAAGCACAAAAGTAGCTGCTCGAGGAGAAGAAGCCTTCAGAGGGATCGCATCAACAAACCTAGGAGAATGAAGGGTTGAAGAAGTGGAAGCAGACAAGGGAGAAGGGAACCCCAACCAGAGACCTGGAGCGGACTTCCATGGAGCCCCAGCACCAATTTGAAACCGATAAATGGGAAGTATTTGCGTCCTTCCGCCACGAAGCCTAAAGGCAGGATTTCCACTTTGCTAGTGACCATCCATCCGCCAAATGGTGGCCCAAACAAAAACACTTACAACACCGAAACACCAACTTTTCATAAACTAACTGTTGTTTCTAGATTCAGTCCTCCATTTGAAGCGAAATTCAGCTGGTAAACCCTTAGAAATATCCATTTTAACTTGAATGCGGGTAAAGTTAGTATTTGAAAACGCAATGGTTTTAGGGGACAGAAGTGAGAGTACTGCCAATGGATTTTAAACAAGAATCTATCCAAATTGTAATGGAAGATAGGGTAATCTTAGCCACATAGGGAGCATAAAGAACCATTCCGAAAGAGGATTAAAAACTGGGTTTAACAACTTCATCAATAATTCTGCCTTCCACCAAAACCACGGGCCCTAAGCTAGAATTTTACCCTGATCGACCACAGATTCAAGAAATAACGAAGAACTCCCGTGGTATATATTGGCAGTTTTTGAAATAAAGGGTAACCAATTTTGGGACATTCCCCTTTGGAAATTTTCTGCTGAAGCCGGATATTTGAGAGCTTCTTCCTTCATCACCATAGCACGTAAAAGATGCAGATCAAGATTCTAGATTTCTGCTATTATTTCTATACCTGTTTAGTTAAATGTTTAGTTTTGGCTTTTACAAGATGTTGAGCAACAACATATTTTCAAGTAAATTGGTGTTTTATATTTAATTTTTCAGTATAATTTTGTAGCTGAGATTTTGTAGAGCTTATTCATCCATCACAAAGGCTTATGAAGACACAGATCATGATTCTAGATATTTAGAATGCTTTCTTTTATTGTTCATTCAAATACTTAGACTTGTATTTTCAAGGATGTGGAGCAACCATAGTTTATAGGCCCTCTTTGTTTTCTCTACTGTATACAGATAAAAGTGTATTTGTTCTCTGTTTATGGTTTATGTGATAAGTTCATCTCAGATTTTTACAAACCCTTGCTAGTATTGTGTTGTTTTGAAATGAGTGAGTAAAAGGAAGTATTTCTATGTTACAGATCTAGTCAAATCTCAATAGTGCATGGGATGGATTCTGGATTTCACTGTGGAGTCCTTGACTTTATAGTCTGTATTTGTGGATAACACTCACAACACACTACGCCATGTTTGTCTGAAAGTTATTTGAGAAACAAATGTCAGATACTGACAGTCTTCATCAAGAATCTCAGATCATTATGAACCACAACCATCAGCATCATGATTTCTACTCAGAGCAGAAACTTGTCTGTTCTGATAATTCACAAGTTCATCACGCCCACGTGCATGAGATTCTGACGCGGGTCCCAAAAGCTGAGGTAGATTTTGATGTACATCCTGAAGCACAGTATCATGGAGTAGACTGCAGTCATCTGGACATTCATTGCATGCATGTTCAGGAGCATCCATTGCGTCATAGTAATGGTCATGGTATTCTGGAGGAACTGGTTGAAGGGGATAAGGAGAACAATTGCACAGATGAAGCAAATGTTCAATCAGATGGAGGTAGTCTGCCAGAACAGCAGCCGATTGCCCCTTCTCACACACAGGTAACAAATCAACTCACACTTTCATGTGAGGGCGAGGTTTATGTCTTTGATACTGTGCCACATGAAAGGTTTATTTTTTCAACTTTGATTGATTTATAACTCAGAGACTTACTAATCATTTTTTCAAATCGTTCCAAACCACAACCATCAGCGTCATGGTTTCTACTCAGAGCAGAAACCTGTCTGTTCTGATAATTCACAAGTTCATCATGCCCATGTGCATGAGATTCTGATGCGGGTTCCAAAAACTGAGGTAGATTTTGATGTACATCCTGAAGCGCAGTATTATGGAGTAGACTGCAGTCATCTGGACATTCAGTGCATGCATGTTCAGGAGCACCCATTGAGGCATAGTAATGGTGATGGTATTCTGCAGGAACCGGATGAAGGGGATCAGGAGAACAATTGTACAGATGAAGCAAATGTTCGATCAGATGGAGGGAATCTACCAGAGCAACAGCTGATTGCCCCTTCTCACACTCAGGGAACAAATCAACTCACACTTTCATGTCAGGGCAAGGTTTATGTCTTTAATACTGTGCCACCTGAAAAGGTTTATTTTTTCGATTTTGATTGATTTATGACTCAGAGACTTACTAATAATTTTTTCAGATCATTCCAAACCACAACCATCAGCATCATGGTTTCTACTCGGAGCAGAATCCTGTCCGCTCTGATAATTCACAAGTTCATCACACCCACGTGAATGAGATTCTGATGCAAGTCCCAAAAACTGAGGTAGATTTTGGTGTACATCCTGAAGCACAGTATGATGGAGTAGACTGTAGTTATCTGGACATTCATTGCATGCATGTTCAGGAGCATCCATTGTGTCATAGTAATAGTGATGGTATTCAGGAGGAACCGGATGAGGGGGCTCGGGAGAACAATTGCACGGATGAAGCAAATGTTCAATCAGATGGGGGTTGTCTACCAGAACAACAGCCGATTGCTCCTTCTCACACTCAGGGAACAAATCAACTAACACTTTCATATCAGAGCGAGGTTTATGTCTTTGATACTGTGCTACCTGAAAAGGTTTATTTTTTTTACTTTGATTGATTTATGACTCAGAGGCTCACTAAGTATTTTTTCAGATCATTCCAAACCACAACCATCAGCATCATGGTTTCTACTCAGACCAGAATCCTGTCCGTTCTGATAATTCCCAAGTTCATCACGCCCATGTGCATGAGATTCTGATGCGGGTCCCCAAAACTGAGGTAGATTTTGATATGCATCCCGAAGCACAGTATCATGGAGTAGACTGCAGTCATCTGGACATTCATTACACGCATGTTCAGGAGCATCCCTTGCAGCATAGTAATGATGATGGTATTCTGGAGGAACCGGATGAAGGGGATCAGGAGAACAATTGCATGGATGAAGGAAATGTTCGATCAGATGGAGGGAGTCTACCAGAACAACGGCCGATTGCCCCTTCTCACACACAGGGAACAAATCAACTCACACTTTCATATCAGGGCGAGGTTTATGTCTTTGATACTGGGCCACCTGAAAATGTTTATTTTTTCTACTTTGAGTGATTAATGACTCAGAGGCTTACTAATCATTTTTTTTCAGATCACTCCAACCCACAACCATCAGCATCATGGTTTCTACTCGGAGCAGAAACCTGTCCGTTCTGATAATTCACAAGTTCGTCACACCCCTGTGCATGAGATTTTGATGAAGGACCCAAAAATTGAGGTAGATTTTGATGTACATCCTGAACCACAGTATCATAGAGTAGACTGCAACATTCACTGCATGCATGTTCAGGAGCATCCATTGTGTCATAGGAATGGTGATGGTATTATGGAGGAATTGGATAAAGGGGATCAGGACAACAATTGCACGGATGAAGCAATTGTTCAATCAGATGGAGGTAAACTACCGGAACAACAGCTGATTGCCCCTTCTCACACTGAGGTAACAAATCAACTCACACTTTCATATCAGGGCGAGGTTTGTCTTTGGTACTGTGCCCCCTGAAAAGGTTTATATTTTTCTACTTTGATCGATTTATGACTCAGAGACTTACTAAGCATTTTTTCAGGTCATTCCAAACCACAACCATCAGCATCATGGTTTCTACTCGGATCAGAAACCTGTCCATTCTGATAATTCACAAGTTCATCATGCTCATGTGCACGAGGTTCTGATGCAGGTCCCAAAAACTGAGGTAGATTTTGATGTACATCCTGAAGCACAGTATCACGGAGTAGACTGCAACATTCATTGCATGCATGTTCAGGAGCATCTATTGAGTCATAGTAATGGTGATGGCAATCTGGAGGAACCAGACAAAGGGGATCAGGACAACAATTTCACAGATGAAACGAATGCTCAATCAGATGGAGGTAATCTACCAGAACAACAGCCGATTGCCCCTTCTCACACTCAGGGAACAAATCAACTCACACTTTCATATGAGGGCAAGGTTTATGTCTTTGATGCTGTGCCACCTGAAAAGGTTTGTATTTTTCTACTTTGATTGATTTATGAGTCAGAGACTTACTTAGCATTTTTTAGAGTGGTAAATCTTAAGGGGTAGTATGCTAATATATATTTAAAAAATTAAACTCCATTGAGCTATATATGTTGACATATGTTTGCAACTTGCTTGCTGAAACTAAATGCAGTTAGATTTGGATGTACTGCATAATGTTCTTACCGCCCATGGCTATTTTGCCATCATACACATCCATAATGTGTTTACTTACCTGTTTTATAGTGCTGACCTAGAATTGAATCTAGTAAAACTGTAAATAAATAGTACTTGTTTTTCACTTTTCTACATTCAATTATTTTTCTTTTATTTTTTGATTTGACGACCATAAAATTACAAGGGTTTTTCTGTCGGTACCCCAGGGGTAATTTCTCTTACAGTCAGAGTTTGATTGGCATTGTGGCAGTTCATATGAAAAAATCTGCATACTAGATACCAGATAAACAAGTTAGTAATGAAAAACACTGATTTATTATTTTTCTGGGTACTAATGATGACCTAAAGTAAATAGTTGAAGCTTATAAAAATCAGTACCCTTCACTTCAATTAAAACTCTTTGGTTACAACTTATTATTATTCTAGACTTAGAGGAATGGATGTTGGGCTCTGGATGAGATCCTTCCTAAGTTTGTGTGAAAACCTGTGCAACAATCTTGTTTAGCTATGTCATGTCCCCTTCTTTGGATTAAAATAATTACTAATATTGTTTAAGTTGGGCCCAATAATTGCTAATTCCATGGGCAATTTAATCATATAATTACAATTAAAGTAAAAAGGTGTTTTTAAACACTCAGTACGTAAAATAAAAACAAAAACAAAAATTTAGAAGTATTTTAAATACTTGCAAAGAAATTTAGGAACCAAGGGTCTGATTTGAAAAGGTATACCAAGGAGGCGCCTATCTTCATTGGAGGATCATGGAAGTTATCCATTTGCATCCAATTTTCAGATTTGAGCAGTTCGTTTAATATAGGGCATCCATGGATGAAGACCCTTGTTTTCATCGGGGGTTTGAGAGGATGAAAAACCTTGCTTCCAGTCTTGGGTGATTCCAACCAGGAACCACAATTCTGCTGTTTTGTGGAGGATTTGAAGACAATTTCAGTTCGCTATAGTGGTGCTAAAGTACACTATGGTGTTCATTGTTCCAGTCTTGGGTGATTCCAACCAGGAACCACAATTCTGCTGATTTGTGGAGGATTTGAAGACATTTTCAGTTCGCTATAGTGGTGCTAAAGTACACTATGGTGTTCATTGCTGATTATGGATCGTGGAGATCATACAAGATTCCAGTGACAGGGCAAGTATTTTTGCAAACAAATGCTGCTATCCTGTTGACACATCATTTTTGGAGATTTCTAAATTTCAGAATTTTTTTATGAGCAGATTTGCATCATTGTTTGCTAGATTTGAATATACACTATTTTGGCAAATCCAGCTGCTGCCTTATTAATCTTTGGAGGTTTCGACCAATTTGACATTGAAACACAGGTTTCCAATAATAGCCATTAATAAATTGTTGCTACACCAACAACATAAGTCTAATTTTCAGCCATACAATGTGAGCGTCATCTTTGGAGATCAAAATCTATTATTTACAACCTTGTGATAGTCATATCAGCCACTGATTTGCATCCTTCCTGCTCTTGTACATTACTGACCAGCATATTGCCATCATTTGGAAGATTAATAATGATCAAATATTGTTATTCCACCTGCCAAACATCATTATCAGCAGATTCAGCACTGTTTCTAGCCTTTGTCATAATTTCCAGCAATTGCATATTAAATAATCAGACTTTTGAGGGTTTCTATTTTTGTTTTTGGTTCAGATTACCATGGACACGAGTGAAAAAAAAAGAATTTAGATGAGAGAACATGAATTAGTGACCTAAATACTTACCAAAGGAAGAAACCAGATTCTATTCTAAAGGTGTTGCTGAAACTATGGAAGGATTAGGAACAGTACCTGTTTAAGATCCCAAAATCCTTGACAAATATTAGGAGATGTTTGATGAAGTCAAATTTGAACTTTTCTTTGCTGATTACTTTTTTTTTTTTTTTTCTATTGCATATAAGATAAATATCAAAATAGTTTACAGAGTTTACGAATTAGAACACGGGGGCAGGGCATATAGCCACAGCCAGATCAAAAACCCTCAAAATTACAGCTTGTTCATACTCCGATAGTTACATTTGGACCTCAAAAAAACTTAAAACTTGTAAACAGTGTTATTCAGGGGGGTCTTCATGCTCAGCATCAGACTCATTAGAGTCAGGAGAGACTGCATTGTAGCCGACTATTTCATGAGCAGCAAATATGGGCTCCTTATTATGGTCTGCATCAGGTTTGCCCTCCTTCACCTGTTGGAGGAACTTGGTGAGGAGGCTGTTAAAGGTTGCCCCATCCTGGTTGGTAGTGTATCCATGGGCTATTTCCTTCTTGTCTATGGTTCCTTTGCCTTCCCTCAGGATCTGGAGGAATTTACTTTCTTTGAGCTTCACCACCGCTGTTACCTGCATAGAGACATTAATGAATATGAGTCTCCTCAGAGACTCAGTAAGATCCCTGCCTTTTCCTGCCAAAACATCATCATTTCTAGCCTTCCAAACATTCCATAATATAACAGAGGAAAGAATAGACCAAAAGGAATTGCAAAATTTGCTGCTATTGATATTCCCAGAGATGATATTCAGAGCATGGAAGTGAATGTTAAATGTAAGCCCAAAGGTTTTCCAAATCTCTGTTGCAAACAAACATTCAAAGAACACATGTGAAACTGATTCAGGTTTCTTACAAACAGAGCGGAGGTTGGGTTCCCCCCAGGTTTCTTGAAGGGTAGCTTATTATGGAGCATCATTCTCCAAAGGAAACATATAATTTTCGGTTCCACAGATCTAGACCACAGAGGGGCAAAGTATTTGTTCCAGTTTGGGTGAGGCACAACAAGGTTCCATTTGGAGTTAGCGTGGTTCAGGATGGCAGGGTTACTGGTGCTCATTTGATAAAGGGATTTGCTCTTGACCAAGTGGAGGGGGGTGTTATCAGACCAGACAAGGCGGAATGAGCAGGAATCAGGGGAGCAACAGGTCACAACACTCCCTAAGGTCTTAAGGGCCGCCTTAAGGATAGCATAGGTCCTCTTGTGGGATAGGGGGAGATGGAAGTCTGAAGCCAAGATATCCTAGGGAAGGAGGGAGCCCTGGTGGATAATGTTGCGAAAGCAACTAATACCTTTCTCTGTCCATTTCCTTGCCGAGCAGCCTTGTAGTAGTGCCAGGGGTTTGCCATTGTGGGTTAGGTTCCACCATATGGATTTATCCCCGCAGATCACTCCCTTATCTTCCAAGGGGGAGGTGTTGGGGAGGAATCTCCTGGCATGTCTCCAACCCTTCTAGATTGCTCTGAAGACATTGGATCCTGCGACTTTCACCTTGCACTCCAGTCCTATCAAATCTGAGAAGCTTAGGTTATTCCAATGTTTAGATTTGACCGGATGACCTCTACAAATATTGTTCCTCATAAGGATCTTCCAGGGTTCATCCCCTACCGCAGCTTTGGCAATCCATTTAACAGCCAGGGAGATACCTTGGGTCTTGAGGTCCTTGAGGCCTAATCCTCCCCATATTCTGCTCCTGGTGCACCACTCCGAGGATACCGCATGAGTCTTTTTGTTGCCCATGCTATCTGACCAGAGGAAGTTCCTGATAATCTTCTGAATCTGCTAAAATTGATTCTGGTTAAAGAGCCATGCGGATGAATAGTATATGGGGTAGGAAGAGAAAACCTTCTTACATACTTGAAGCCTCCCTGGGAAGGATAGTAGGTTGCTACCCCATTTGTTTAGTTTTAGACGGATCCTGTCCTTAATCCAGTTCCACATGTTATTGATGTTGGTTTCCACCGCAAATGGGATGCCTAGGTACTTTACAATGTGGTTGGGACCTCCCCATTCAAGGCCGAATCTACTCCACCAGTCCGAGGGTTGTTCATTCCATCCCAACATAATTGACTTAGCGATGGAGATCTTGCTTCCTGAAGCTTGACAGAACAGATCCAATTTAGCCATGAGTCTGACCATGTTTTCTTCTTCCAAGTTCATGAGAATTGCAGTGTCATCTGCAAATTGGATGTTTGACACTTCTTAGCCACTGGGCAGGGTTATTCCTCTAACTCTAGGGGATAAGGAGTCGTCTCTTAAGAGATAGTGGAGGGAGTCAGCAACAATAACAAAGAGTGAGGGGGCAAGGGGACATCCTTGTCTGATGGATCTTGAGAGCTCAAAAGCTTTAGATCTGACTCCATTGACCTCAATCATCGCCATGGCTCCATTCAGCAGGGTGGTCACCATATTGCAGAAGGTTTCAGGGAACCCCAGGCTATCAAGCATATAGAGGAAGAACTTCCACTCTATCTTGTCATATGCTTTCTCATAATCAATGAGTAGCATTGAACAGTTTTGCCCATAGGTTCTAGCCTAGTCTAGTGATTCCTAGCATGTAAGGAGGTTTTCAAGTATGTATTTGCCTTTGACAAAGCCAGTTTGGGTGCTATTGATCACTTTGGGGAGAATGTTCACAAGTCTAAGGGATAGGGCTTTGGCCAGAATCTTGTAGCCTACATTGAGTAGGGTAATGGGCCTCCAATTTTTGATGAGGAGTCTGTCTCCCTCCTTAGGTATGAGTTTAATAAGACCAACATTGATTGTCGGGTCAAGGGATCTTGCATCAATGGCTTCTCTAAATGTCAAGAGGAGACTATGGCTAATCCACTCCACATTGTTTTTAAAGAATTCCACTGTTAGACCGTTAGGGCCTGGGGCTTTGTCATTGGCCATGCTCTGTATGGAGTCACTGATTTCTTGAATAGAGAGCTCTCTCCCGATCACTCTTGCATCCTCTTCTGAGATTTTACTAGGGATGATGCTCTTGATCCTCTTTCTAGCAGCTTCCATGGAGTTGTCATCTTCTGAAGTGAAAAGTTTGTTGTAGAATATTGAGGTGTTGGCAATATCCCCTTGGTCAGTGATGTCTTTATCCTGATCTCTAATACATGTAATCCTGTCCCTTGCCTCCTTTTTCTTAAGAGTCTGGAAGAAGAATTTCGAGCCCCTATCTCCCAGATTAAGCCAGTTGGCTCTAGCTCTGATCTTGGCTCCCCTGGTTCTGGCCAATTGAAGAAATCTGAGGGCCTCTCTGTTGTTCATTACTTTATCAAGGAGGTTGAGGTCTTGGGGGTGGTTCTGAATCTGGAGTTTTGCCTCTTGGAGGCCTTCAACTAGTTTGATCTCATTCCTCCTGCCATCTTTGGCTCTTTTCTTACCCACCACCTTAAGCATAGCTTGCCAAGAATTGGAGGTTTGGTTCCATCTATCTGCTTCAGATTGATGCTTGGCAATAGAGTTGTTAAACCAGGCAATGATTTTGATTGTTGCCTGCACATCTGGATCCTTGAGGAGAGAGGAGTTGAGAGCAAATCCGGTCTTCCTCCCCTCTGATGAAACCTTATCAGTAATGACATGGATGCTGGTGAGAATGGGGTGGTGGTTAGAGAGGGTGAAAGGGTGAACTTTGACATTGTTGTCTCTAGTTGCGGGGGGACAGCTAAAGAACTGTTTGTTCATGTAAAACCTGTCAAGTCTGGAGTAGATTCTCTTCTCTCCTTTTTGAAAGTTAGACCAAGTGAACCAAATGCCCATAGATTCAGTTTTCTTTCCTGCCAGGGGGTCAAAGAGATTAAGCTTAGATAACATCCTATTCCAAAAGATCATTTCACTGCCCTTCCATTCAAAACAGAGGCCTCCTGATTTGTCTTGGGCCCTCTCAATCATATTAAAGTCTCCATCAATGATCCACGGGATGTCTTCCAGCTTCGAGAGCCACTTGCATAATTCTATCCTAGCCATGTGTTCATTAGGGGCATAAATGGAATAGACACCAAAGGTAGAGTTACCTTCTTTAATAACAATCCAAATGGCTCTATTACAGGGGGAGGAACCCCACCTCTCAATTGATTTCCTCTACCTAGGTCCTACCAGAATCGATGTGCCTCCCTTACCCCTCTGTTGTTTGGTGGAGAATGCCTCAGAATCCTTCCATATGCATTTGAGGGCGATCTGTAGGGAGAATCCAACAACTTTGACCTCTTGAATCATAAGGATGTCTAAATCTTGGTTGATCTGTAAAAATCTCTTAACCAAATACTTTTTGTCAGAGGATTCTAACCCCCTAACATTCCATGAAGCATAGTTCACCACCATTGGGAAACTATTTGTTAGGTTCTCGGAGCCTTGAAGCTCCTGAAGCATTGGGGGGGATATCCTTCTTAGGTGTTTTATGAGGTTTAGGGTTACCAGAAATATTAGGGGGCCTTCCTCTCTTCTTTTTGACGGTGATTCCCTCAGGTTCTCCCTACTCAATCCTTTTCAACGACTGCTTGGCCATTCCAGAGGTGAAGACAAAGGATTTGTCTCCATCTCTGCAATCCTCTGTTGGACCAGCCACAATCTCTCCTTCCTCAAGGCCCAACTCCTCCTTCTGCTCTAGCTCCAACCCCGACATCTCTGCAGCAACTGATGGTAGTACTGCCACTGTATTCTTCCAGCCTCTAGCTCTCCATATGTTTGGTGGGGGGGAGTGGGGGGGGGGGCAGGTATCACTACAACGGAGAAGCCATTAAGATTATCCTCCCCACCATCTGTTNGGGGGGGGGGGGGGGCAGGTATCACTACAACGGAGAAGCCATTAAGATTATCCTCCCCACCATCTGTTGGGGGCTCACTGTTACCTCCCACAGCCAGATTAATAGCATTGGGTTCAATTTGAGGAGGGCTAGATAGTGGGCAAGGGCTACCACCCTTTGCTACAGGTATGTCAGGCGTTGGAGGCGGACTAGAAGAAGACTCTCGACCTTGCAGAAGGACATAGTAGGTCTTCCATTTGGGTTTAGGGACTGCTCTGTTCTTATCAGCCTTGATTTGGATCCGTTCCAAAGCTATTTGCTGAGCATTAGGGTTTTTGTGCTTAGCCCTGGTGGGTTTAACTTTAGGTTTCAATCCAAAGTCTAATTCTTTGGGGTTGGGGAGGTCCCGGAGAACTTCAGGGATTGCAGCATCCACCTTCGGGGGATCGGGTTGGGGAGGTCTCGGAGAACTTCAGGGATTGCAGCATCCACCTTCAGGGGATCGGGTTGGTGGTCAAATTGCCCTTTTAGTTTGTCAAGGGTTTCAGCAAGCGCCACTGCATCTTGTCTCCAATCCATGGGGGCAGCAGCTTGGGCAGGAGTAAGATCACGGGTTTCCCCGAGGGGGGTGGGATTGGGTGGTGGAGGAGAAACAGAGTTAGGAACGGGGTCTTGCGAGGCAGGGGCTTTGGAAGTTCCAGACTTGGTGGGCGGCGACCGAGAAGGTGGGAGCCGTTTGGTGAGCAAGGGGCAGTCATGTTTCTTATGGCCTTCTTTCCTGCAGAGGTAGCAGCTGTTAATGCCTCCCAGAAAGGTAACAGGGCACACCGTGGGGAAGCCTCCAAGGTCAAACTGGATAGAGTTTGGGAAGTCAATGCCTGGTTTGAGTGATAAGAGAACTCTGACATCGGTGTGGGGGATCAGGGTATTAGACTGGTCAATTTTCAAAACTTTGCCAACCAGGTCTAGAGCCTGCGGAATAAGGTTGAGGAGAAATGGTGGCAGATTGCCGATGACCACCCATCTAGGGCTAGAGAGCGCAAGGACTTTGTTGTCGGAGGCTTCCAAGGACCATGGGATTGCTCGAAATTCATAGGGGCCAACTTTCCAGTATTGTCGATCGACAACAGATTTTTGGGATTTAGGGTCAAAAGAATAACAAAAATAGACCTTTTTGGATCATTCGACAATATGAAAATTGAAAGCCTAGTTTATTACTCCACATCCGTTGAAACCAATCATTGAGAAAAGCCCTCGATGGAAGTCTAGTAATATCAACAACAACAAAAAAATTGGCAATATCTCTAAGTCTAGTCTTTTCTAGTTCTATTGCAGAGCACATTTGCAGGTTAGGCTTGATGACAAGCTTTGGGGATGGTGGAATCTTACCTCCAGTTCCTGTTGCGGCTTTTGTGGTTTGGGCTTCGGAAGAGACAAAGCAGGCTCCAGCCGGTAGCGCCCTCTCATTCTGGACCGCTTGTTTGAATGACCTCGGTTTGGGTTGGGCTCCTTCTCCTCCATTCTCAGCGCTGATCGAGGTCTCTTTCTCCACTTCTGCAGAGTGGTTTTCAACTTGCTTGGGGTCGATAATGATGCTACGGAGAGTTTTTTTATTTTTATGCCCATTTGGGCCGCTCTCATTAATGGGCGGGGAGTTAATGCTGTTTCCTCCCCTGCGAGAGGTAGAGGCCATTAATGGCTTACCCAATTCACTAACTCTTGGCAGTACGACGGTTGGGTCAAATCCTCGGCCCTAGTTGCAGAGCAATTTTTTCCTATATTTTTGTTTTCTTTATCTAATTCATTCCTTTGCTGATTACTTGGATTTATTTGAAGTAAGATATCCAAATAAAACTGGTTTATATAACCACATAAGGAGGTTTTAGAAAGGAAGAAGAAAAGTCAAAGGTTAAAGAAATCAAGAAGCAAGAAGAATGGTCTAATTCAGGGTCAGAAGACATCATCGGGTAAGAATTAAAGGGACTCAACATATAGGTTAAAGGTAATTGTTTTTTCGTAATAGAAGATATTTTATTGATTTCTAATGATTGTATTATTAAAACATGGCAGATATATCGCCGATAAAACTTATCGCAATAAGTTGAAGGCCGCGATAAAGCACGTAAATTTATCGTGGAGTACATATCGCATATAAGTTTCAAACTTATCGCCGAAGAAACATGAACTTATCGCCAAATATCAGCGATATTTCGCCAAAATATCTGCCACAATCTACTAATAGGGACTGACGGCTGAAAAAGCAATTATTTCACAGTTTCTTTTTTGCAAATTGGTGTTTGGGAGAGGAAAAAAGGGTTTGAAGGGGAAAAAATGTGACTTGCAGTGTTCTAGAGCAATTTGCAAAAAATGCATTTCAAATTAAATTTAAGCAATTTTTAAGTTCCCAATATTTTTGACGATAAGTTGCCGATTTATCTCCGATATGTTCTTGATATTTTTTTTTGCCCTTGGCGATAAGTTGCTGATAACGATATTTTGAACTATGATTGTATATGTCAAAGAGAAATAAGGAAGCAAGAAGAATAGTCAAATTTAGAGTCTCAAGACTTCATTGAGCAGGAATAAAAAGGACCCAACATATGGTTTGAAGGTAAAAATTCTTTGGTAACAGAAGATGTTTTATTGATTTCTAATGATTGTATATGTGCGGAGGAAAGGAATCACTTGTTTGATGTGAATAGCCCAAGATGGAGGAAGATATGCCACTTCATGCACAATTATTCGAACTTCCAAAGGGTGAGCCATTGATTGATCTTTCAAGTAGCATGTGGATTGACATACATTCAATTTTTTTTTTTTGAATCACAAGGATATAAGTGTTGAAGGCATCTCCACAATTCTTATTTTAGTAAAGCAGGGTGAGCTTCTTGTTGGTAGCCTAAGGTATGAACATGATGATTATAGTATAGATTTGATGCTTCCTCTTATGTCACCGTAAAATTCTTGTTATAATAAAGCTTGCTAAATAAGGCAATAGAGTAAGGGATACAACTTGCAGTGTAGGTCATGTGTACTCTTTGATTCAAATTTAAAATTGTTTTTGCATATGGGATCTTTGTGATCTTTTGAGGTTCAAAGTGGATAGAGGCATTAACCTCACTAGCGAATTATCCATCTCATGCATTTGGATTGAAAGGAAGTTTACGAGAAACCGTAGAGGATTTATTGCTTAGTTACCGGATTCGTGCAGTAGCCCCCTGATCCGGGTCCGGATTCACGAGCCGGTCCATGATGGATCCGGGCAGGGTCCTCTTTTTGGCCTATGGGTCCGGATGGATCCGTGGCCCACGGATCCAGACGGATCCACAGGTCTAAATGAGGACCTTGCCCGGATCCATCACGGACCGGGTAGGGAATTCGAGGATCCCGCGTGGACCCGGTCGAATCCATAAGGATCCCGCGGCCAGCCAAGATGTAAAGTGGTAAAATTAAGACGTTTTTTTGCCTTGAAAATTAACCCTTGGAGCCTTTATAAAATAATTAAAGTAGGAAGCGCACAAGGGGCGCTGCCCCTTGACCCCG
>MU227856.1:1187434-1202135 GCA_018584345.1 Thuja plicata
AGCATCTTTAATTTAAGTTCTCTGAAGACTTTGTGCTTCAGGGAGTTGAGATTACTATAGAAGTTAGTGGCTAAGATAATCCAAGGATTGAAGACTTTGAGCTTCAATATTGGATAAATAGATTAGATTATTGATTCTAGGTGAGGACAGGAGACTTTGAGCTCATTGTATCACCTAGTCTTTAGATAAATCAACCGCTGCCTCGTATGATTGTTCTTATGTCAATCATCGAGTCACCGGCATTACTGTTGCAAGGTGAACTGTATGTGCTACAGTTCAGTTCTACTTGAAGCCACCTGCGGTAAGAAGGGAGCCTCCCCTATTGCTGAGAGGAGAGAGAAATCTCACATTCTGCTGCCTAAAGTACACGTTTTGCAAGTTGTAGTCTTAGTGACTTGCAAAATATTTAGCCAACAAATATTCGTCAAGAGTAGTCGTAGATCTACAGGTGTCTAGGAAATATCTTTGTTTAATGCCAAGTATTGGAGGCCTCATTCATTGAAGTCAGTGTAAGTATTGGTAGATGAACATTTCTGATGTTGAGCAAGAGAGTTCAGATTTGCAGCCATGTATGATGGTTCTATGGGACATTTTGATAGTTTCAGGTTTTGAACTGATAACATCTGTCACGAGCAAGTAGACCTATAGGTGTCTGGGAAATCTTTTTGTTTAATGGTAAGTATAGGAATTCTTATCCATTGAAGTCACTAAGAGCTAATATTCCAATCTATGAATTGCTGATGGGGAGGAAATTTTAGTCAATATATGATTGTTACATCCATTTTCTAGCTCACATACAATTTGATGCATGCCATTTGTTAAAAGATATCACTTGTGGTATCACAATAAGAACTTTTGAACTCCAAGGTAATCATTAGAACAATAATATAGAAGAGGTGACTACAGTTGTTGGCATACATTGGCTATATTTATTTGAGAATCTCATTATAAAGAAAGAGTTTAAAGTGAAGGAAGTTGTGTGTGATGGGAGTTATCCTATTAGGGTAGTCATGGACATAACATGGATGCATCAAGAAGAAGTTAACATAGAAATCAAAGTGAGGTGATATTGAACTTGGGATGTTGTGGAAAGATTTACCTGCAAGGATGGAGGAGAGCAAGTATTGATGATCTACCACGTAAGGAAGGAGGTAACATACTTGGGACAACCGTTTACCAGAACCTTCAGCCCAAATGCTGTTGTCATAATCATTATCAGGCCTCAGACAGCTTCCATAAAATCGGTTTTGCGGGGATTTCTAAGCATAAGAAGGAAAGAGTTAACATTCATATATGCTGATAGAGCATTTTTAATCCCCTACACTATTCACACCTTTGATTTTTGCAATGGAATATTAGTCCTGCTGTTGTTATATCATTGGTGGATTGCTGGAACAGTTGTTACCAGTTATGAACAACGGAAAGCTGACACAATAAGGGAATATTCTTGATGAAAAAGATGAAAAAGGCTTTCAGCTGAATGGAATTATCATTGCAGCCACCATGTTTCTTAATTTGGTAAGACTTCAGTTGAATTCCAACTGTTTAACTTATTTCTAACCTTGGAAGTTCTACATTGCAATCTTTTTGAAGAGGTCATAGGAGCTTACAGGTTTCATCATGAAGCTTAAATAATTAATAATATTTATTATTATTAAAGGTGAGCTCAATAATTGCTAATTCTAAGGGTTTCTTAATAATATTTATAAAATTAAAATAAATGGTTTTTTAAACCCTATATCTCAAATAAATTTTTAATAGTTAAAATAAAAATAAAAATTAATAGTATGCGCATCCCAGGCATCCAGATGTGTTTGGATGCCTCTGGGAGGCATAGGCATCCCCACGCATCCTGATGCCTGGGATGCGCTTCCGGCCAGCTTCCACAGGGCATCCGCGCCGGAATCAGAAACCGAACGCATCCGCTCCTGCATCTGGCTTCCCCTAGGCGAATCAGTATCTTAGTTTCCAACCTTGTGAATAGTCATATCGGCCACTGATTTGCATCATTCAAGCCCTTGTACATCACTGACTAGCATAGGGCCATCATTTGGAGGATTAATAATGATCAAATATTGTTGTTCCAGCTGCCAAACATCATTAACATCATTGTTGCTAGCCTTGTCATAATTTCCAACAGTTGCATATTTATAAAATCAGAGTTTTGAGGGCTTCTATATTCATATTTGGTTCAGATTTGAGTATTTGGTGTGAGCTAAGGCTTGTACCAGCGGCAGCGGTCATAATTTTTAATAATTGGTTCAGATTTGAGTATTTGTTGTGAACTAGGGTTT
The DNA here is from genome assembly GCA_018584345.1 of Thuja plicata. NCBI lineage: Eukaryota > Viridiplantae > Streptophyta > Pinopsida > Cupressales > Cupressaceae > Thuja > Thuja plicata. Next base: position 1,189,729 of record MU227856.1, read on the forward strand.
GAACTTTGTATCAGCAGTATTAATTGATATTAGTTTGTCCAGATTTGTTATATGATGTGTTTGAGGCTAAGTTACCAGTTCGGATGCGAGTACGAGAACCCGGTACATGGATGTGTGGAAATTTTTTTGGGGGGGTTTGGATGCGTTTGGGTATATATATATATATATTATATACAAAAAATTTGAAGAAATATACAGAATTGTAAAAGTAAATCATTTGATAGTATGATACTTCATCATTGATCAATTGCAAATGCCAAAGATAAATATGATATGCCAATTGATAGTTAAAAAATACATCATCTTGCACAGGAAAATTCCCAATGACTACCAGCACGCATCCAAGTGCACCGGTGCATGCATCCACATCGGATGCGTAGGGCCCTAGGACACATCTGGTAACATAGGACCTTTGAGGGTTTGATCAAGTGTTTTCAGTTATTTATCTTCAAGTTTATTTTGCTTTTCTGGTTTATTTTAATTTGTAGATTATAGCAAAAATTAAAAAAATCAGATAATATATAAAAATACAGAAAGGGGATATTATAAGCTGGTACATTTTAGACACTTTTTCCCTAGTTATTTTACCAACTTATCATGACATGCATTTTTTATTTATTTATGTGCATTCAGATACAACAGGTTCTTTTGTTGTTGGGAAGTCGTCAATCAGTGGCTGTAGCACAGACTACCATGAAAGGCTCGCCTTCTGTGAGTCCTCATTATCAGAAGGTGTGCCTCTAGCTAGGATCCCTGTATATTAACCTTTGCTAATCTTAAAATATTGTGTGTAGTCTCTCAGATTATTTGGTTTATCCTGACTCATTGCCCTTTGCTCCCAGAACCTGCATGTCCAGGGTTTATCTGATATTTCACATCGTTTGAATCAACCACAAAGAATTGCATCTCTTACAAGATTTCGAGAAAAGCGTAAGGAACGCTGTTTTGATAAAAAGATCCGTTACACAGTACGCAAAGAGGTTGCTCTAAGGTATTCGTTATTTCTTATGTGTTACTTAGCATTAGACACAGTGAATTAAACTTGCAGATACTGTGAACAATCAATTTGTTAAAAAACTTCAGGTATTGTTGGTATTCGTCATTTCCTCTGTGTTACTTAGCATTAAACACAGTGAATCAAAGTGCAGATAATGCGAACAATCAATTTATTAAAAAACTTCAGGCATTGTTAGTATAGCTTTTGTTTGCATTTCTATAGATGTCTCAATTCACAATTCTGAAGGCTTATTGAGCAGGAACTATGCTTTGTGTACTTTTTACTCTTATGCCATGAACAATGGCAGCTTCTTTGGGTGGCTAAAGAATCTTGGTAGTTTGGCATAATATCAATCAAGGCATGCCTTTCCTTTAGAGAATGCCTTATACTTGCTTTCAAAAGTACATTCATCCAGTTGTCTGTGTTTATAACTTTTCCACTGTAAATTCCTCATTCTATTCTTGAAACGCACAATGCCTTTCCTGCACTTTTATGTGAAATACTTTGTAAGTTTTTGGTCATTAGGGAACTCTTGCGTTGTTCTTTTTTGAGAGAAAGGACCCAAGTTGGACCTTGCTGGCTTGCAATGTATCCGTTTCTGGTTCAATGCAATAGTTACAAATTCTGACATCATTTCATTGATTATGGTTTACAGTTTTTGATCTGAGTCCATGCACAACCAGTCAAACATCTTCCAGAGCTGGTCTATGCTCATGTAACCAGAATTTGAAATTTTCCTGGAATCTAGTCAAGGATGAATGAGATAAATGTTCGTTACTTATATTTTAAGATGTTTTTGCTCATGAGGCCAAATAAATATGACTGACTATGAGCTTATATAAGTAGAGTACTATTATTGCAATTTCATATAAGCTTTTGTTTTTTTTCTTACATTAATTTTCTCAGATCTGTGGTCAAAGGGAGACAGCCAATCTGGTTTGCAGGTTTCATTGTTGCAGTGTCATCTTGTTTGGGTAACCATAAATTCAAAACTAAAGAAGCAAACTGTAGACTAGTACAAAAGTGGTTATTAATATTGAGTAATAATAAACTGGTGTCATCTTATTTCAATAACCTCCATTAAGTGTTCCAGCCGGATGATACTTACCAAACCGTCCATATTTGATGCAACAAGAGGAACTCACAGCCACCTGCCAATCAAGAAGGCTATATAGCTTGTTTGATGTTATTGCAATTTACAGATTATTAATGTTTAGCTGTGGAATGCGAGCCAAACAGTGAACTTGAACAAAATGGCAATAACAAAAAATTAGTTGAGAAAAATATAAACAGATCAGGGCAACAATGAAAAGTCGGCATTTAATATAGACATTTACTTGTCATAAGTCGTCCAATCATAGGAATAATTATGCGTCAGTGCTTGGTTGCCAGGTGAGCCATGTTGTATCACAATTTTTTGACAAAATAATCAACTATGAGTTGATGGCAGGGGGATAAAAGCAGAATGCTGAAGAATTAGATGGATTATATGCTGTGCTGTTTCTCTAGCCACGACAAGGTCAAAAAACTCTGGCAATAACAAAAAAATAGTGGACAAAAAATATAAACAGATCAGGGGGCAACAATGACAAGTTGGCCTTCTCTATAGAAATTCACTTCTCATAAGTTGTCCAATCTTAGGAATAATTATTTATGAGTGCTTGGTTGCTAGGCGGGCCATCTTGTGTCACAAATATTTGACAAGATAATCAACTATGAGTTGATGACGGAGGGATAAAAGCAGAGTCCATGCTGAAAAATCAGATGGATTATATGTGGTACTGTTTCTCTAACCATGACAAAGCTCAAAAACTAAGGGTGGGGTCCCTTGGAAGAGGGCTTCCTAAAATTAGAACTGGAGCTGCTTGAGATATTTATGACAAAGCTCAAAAACTAAGGGTGGGGTTCCATGGATGGGGGCTTCCTAAAAATAGAGCTGGAGCTGCTTGAGATATTTTCTGTTTCTCTAACCATGACAAAGTCAAAAAAACTAAGGGTGGGGTCCCATGGAAGGTGGCTTCCTAAAAATAGAGCTGGAGCTGCTTGAGATATTCATATTTATGACAGCTTAAAAACTAAGGGTGGGGTCTCATGGAAGGGGGCTTCCCAAACATAGAGCCGGAGCTGCTTGAGATATTTTAGGAATATCTTACAGTTTTTTTGTCCCATGAATTTTGTAGTCAAGTTCCACTTAAAAGTTCAAGCTCCAAAATTTAAGGAAGCTAGTGGTCTCATGAATACGGTATCTTTGTCTTCTATATTTTGTATAACAATAAAAACAAGTTTAAGAAAATCATTTTCCCTCAAAAATTATTTTTAATGAAAATGTAAACATAGATGTTTGACAAGTGGCAAGTAACATTCCTAAGATGGTGGGGCAATTTCTAGCCCTACCCCATTTTCACCCAAACAAAAATGCAAGTCTAAAAAGTAGGTGCTTCTATTTTGTATTAAAAAGATTCCAAATAATCTCGTAGTAGAATTTATTTTTCTTCATGGGACCACCTCTTCCTAAAAAATAGAAGCTTAAGCCCCCACTTGACTCCATTTTAAGTCCGTCGGTGGGAGTGGGCATAGACTAACTCACCATATGGAAGGATGGATTGATAGCTGGAGGGACTGTTGCATCAACCTCAAAGGGCTTAGGGTGCTAAGAATGCATTTTTTGGTGAGGCGGAGGAACAACTGCCCTGCATGAAAGCTGGATTACAGGGACGGTAGTAGGCCTTTAGCCCTTCAACTGCATAATGAGTCAAAATTTGGCCTAGTCCTTAAAGGTCAATTGATGGATTAGATAGACATCAAGGGAATCGATTTGCAGGGTAAATCAGATGGGTATTCTTTTACTTATATGCTGAAAGGGAATAGATTACTGAGTCTCAGATTGTTAGGGTGGTAAGTGTAAATATATGAGCAAACAAAAGGAGGAAGATGATATAGCAAATCAATGTCATCAATGTTTATTCCCTCAGTTGCCTGGTAGAATTTGGGTTTAGATATGGCGGTTTGCCAAATTTTTAACTTAGGTTTAGTATGGCTTGGGTATGACTATATAATCTAATATAAAAAATAACCATAAATAGCTCAAAAAATACAAAATAAAATATAAAACTCAACCTGGTAATTAATATTTCAGTGTCAAATGTTAAAGATTCATTAAAGTTGTTTCTATATGTTCAAACTATAGCAATAGTCAATATCAAATGTGCATTTGTACATGGAAGCTCAATACAAATAACCATATTACTCTTCATTGAGAGCATGAAAATAATCATTTGGTTGATTAGAACCACAAGCAGCACTAATGGCGCTCCCACTAGCTACACTATGCATGTCCTATGTGCCGTGCTCATGTCCCCTATTGTTGATTTAGGCTAGGAAAGTTGTACAATAGAAGCATCCAAGTCAAGATGCCCTAGTGCTACATCCAAATGACTCATTTTCCTTTCGTTGTACTTGACTTGATTCCGTGAGATGAAAACCAGATGGAAATACACATACACCTTCTTTGCCTTTTTTAACTACCAATTGGTTGCACTTAACCAAGTGGATAAAGGAACATGAATCAAGGAAGTATTCAACCTGTTGGGAGTTAAGACAAAATTATAGTAATATAAAAATCAAGGTTAGCCAGAGACGAGGATTCTTGGACACTTCAAAGATTGGTACCGGTACTAGTACAACTATTTTTCAAAAATAGGAAATGCCTAAAATAATTTAGTACTTTCTAGAAAATATCATTACATAGATGATAGAACTTTGAAAACAAGAACAATGTTAAAGATTAATATTAACTTCAATGTTTAAATACACAATTGTCAAATGTCATTGTGTCAAAGAGTTCAAAACTCACACTACATAATTCATATTAGATTAATAATTATCATCACATATTGAAATTCAAAAATATTGATAGTTTGATGCTGATAAATATGCCACAGGATATGACATGCCTAGTGGCTAGTTATGAATTTTTTGTGTTGTTCTTTTGAGAATGGAAATTTTTTGCATGGATGTGTCCCAATAACAAATTTGAGAAGGTTGGAGATTCTTAGTAGCTTCCATTAATTCTAAGAGTTGAATTGATGTTATGCAAAGATCTCATATTACCATTCTAGTGACCTCTTTAAAAGAACAACGATTAGGTAAATCATGACGCTACAAGAAAAGTGAATAATTGTACACCATTGATGAGTTTTTCTATAGACAATTTAGAAGATTGATTTGAAGCATTATCATTACTAGTAGATAAGTAATAATGATTTTGCAAGGGTGATGATAGAGGATAAGAATCAAAGTATTTTATAGTGCCTTATGCCCTAAGTTTTTTGGCGGGAGATGTCAATTTCTAGTTAGGAGATTTTGGAGAAGGCAAGAGACGGTGGCTAGAAGAACCTTGTGCGTCGGGATGTTTTTAGAGACGTCTCTAGAACTGGAGACGTGTCTCTGTCTCTGAGATGCGTCTCATGGGGTAGGAGGCACGTCTCCTGGTAACCATGATACAAATAATAAAATAAAATTTCTAAAAGTAAAAGTTGTTAGAGAATAGTAAGAAAATTAATAATTAAAAAATACATATCTGCAATAAAACTTTGATTAGGATAGCTTGTAGGTAAATAGATCCTTGGCCATGGAGGTGCCATCATTTATGAGTGTTCTTCTTGTATTTGTCTAGAAGGGTGCCGATGTTGTGATTTGTTGAAGTTTTAAGCTTCCTTGACTTACCCAAAAATATGTCCTCTATATTTGGATTATGGAAGAGTCTAGTGAATGCTGCATTGTCGTTGGTTAAGAATGTATCTCCATGCTTTAATACTTGGGTCTAAGTAAAACCAAGGAAATGTGCTAGGCTGGTCATTTTGTTCAATCGCTCTTAAATAATTCATTTGTAATGTCCCTTTCTTGGACCACCTTGTACTTTGTCCTTAATTCACAAACCCAAATGAAATAAAGAGCATAATGTAGTTAGAGGTACAATCCTTATGAATAAGATGAGATAAGTCTGTTTAGGAACCTTGTAACCAAGTTGGAGAACAATGTAGATATAACTCATGAGATACATTCATTTTTAGGGTTAAGAAATATATAAACTTACATAATAAATCTAAATGATCACGTGGGAGTTCAACCATAATGAGGGTTGAGATGGAAGACATGATGAGGTTCCCCAAATATCCTCTACCCTAGGCCCAAGTGTGGAAACTCTGCCCCCCTTGGCCTCATGTGGTCCTTAACCATTCTTATGAGGTGGTGTACCTAGCGAGGCGTGTATGCCATTCTCCTCCAGCATGCTATCCACTTTTCCTTTAGTTCACATAGACAACTGATCAGTATGGGAGACTGCACTAGGGTGCCCTTAAAACAACCTTCAACCCTATGCCCAAGAGCAGGACCTTGTCCTCTTTGGCCTCATGGTCCTTAAACATCTTTATGAGGTGGTCTACCTAGTGAGGGATCTTCTGCCGTTCCCCCTCCTTGCACCCTCTTCCTTCCGTCAACACGATCGATTATTGCAGAAATTTATATTGATAAACGACAATGCATAAATATTTAGATTCAAGCATTCATTGACTGCATATAATCTGGTGTAAATATATAATCATTTCTATTTATAGTGAACATAAATACATAAGCGTAACTACTTCTTCATACCACAATAAACTGAAAGGTTATCACATAGATTTTTCTGCTGTATATGTGATTGTTTCTGCTGTTCATTTGATGCTTTTCCTTGCTGCCATCTGTGTCCCCCATCCCCCATCCCTCATTCACCATCTCCTTTTATCTCCTTTGTTTGGGAATGGACCAGACTGTCAAGGACCACCTCTCATTTTTCCTTTTTTTCAAAACAAGGATATGTGATGGATTCATCGACTGCTGAATTTGTCCTTTGTAAAAAGACCACGTCAAGATACATAAGATGGCTGCCATATCTAATAAACAGCTTCAGCTTTTACCAAATTGCTCATCTATAGACAGTGGAAACCAGAGGCATTGAAAGGGTCCTGATTTTATCCAGGTACGATATATGTGAAGATAAGATTTTGAGATGGAATGCTGTTGGACTTCTTTGTGTGAGTTAAGCGATCCATTTCAGCTGAGTGTTCAAGTTGTGTGACATTGTTTGAGTAAGCTGTAGAAGCAAACTGTGAAGACCATTGTTGTAGTGCTGATAGTCTCATAACATTCTTGGAGGTGCCAAGTGAGGGATTGACATTTATTCTTGCTGAGATTGCAGCTAAGGAAGCACAGATTGTGTGTCCTCTTATTTGCGCCGTTTCTGTTCTTGCTTTTACTTTTACTTTTCATTCATACACAATTGCTATTCCATTTCATATTTTCTAGCAAATCAATCATATACATCAGAAATATGTGTTGAGTCGAGAATGAAACAACTCTTCTAATTACAGATCACCTTGACATTATTTAGTTCAAAACAAAAAATTTCATGTTTTCAATTCCCACATTGTAAACGCTGAGTTTTCCCTTATAATGCCAAAGAATAATATTACATTATGTATCTCTAGACCTCCTATTTCTTGCAACATTAGTTGCTATAAAATTACTGGAAACACTATCTTAGCACTGCCAACTTTAGCAAAGAACCTTTTATCCCTTACAAAAAACACATCAATGGAGCAGAAACCATGCCCTCACCAATAGAATTCCAATACAAAGAGCAACAGCTATCTCAGATTCTCAACCATCATGGAATGCTAGTAAAACACAACTTGGGAACAAATTTCCTCTAGAAAAACCCAAAAAAGGAACTGCATAAAGTTTGTTGGTCAAGGACAAGCTCCAGTGGTCTTATGATATGAATAGCATTTGATTTGTCAGTAAACTCAATATTTCCATTGGCTATCCAACTTAGGAGAAATCTTATACTTGTAAAGAGAAAGCACTTGTCTATCAGGTGATAGAATGATGGTCCAACAAAAGTATTCACCTGAAAAGGGTATGTCTTCTTCATATTGCAAAAGTTGACCAAAACATGAGAAATTACTTTGACCAATAAAGAATTAAAAAGTTTTAGGCAATATAAATCCTGGTTTAGGTCTTGCAATCATGTTAGACAATATTGGAAATATAATTTATAAGACCAATTATTTCTACAAGGCTTAAGGATCAAATAAGATATAAATGCAGATATATATATGTATATGTATGTATGTATATGTATATGTATACACACACACACACACATATATATATGATAATAGTTATTTTAATCCATTTCGATATATGTATGTTTGTATGTATATGTACTTATACATATACATATCATAATAGTTATCTTAATCCATTTCGATAAATTATGTAATAAATATAGTTCATTTTTAGGATTCAACCATAGTAGGGGTTGAATGAGGGAAGCACAATAGGGTGCTCAAAGCATCCCCTCAGACTAGGCCCAAGGGTGGATACGACACTTCCCCTTGGCCCACATGGCAGGATGCCATCCATCTAACATGGGGTGGCCTACCTAGTGGGGATGCTCGTCTCTGCCCTCCCAATTCGTGTCACCTTATTTACCCACAATTCCAACAATCAACCATCGTAGAGGTTGGAGAGGAAACCGCTATATGACACAAAATATTTCTCTTATCTTAGCCCAAGGGCATCCGACATGGGGTAGCCTACTTAGAAGTGAAATTTGTATCTGCTCTCACTCCTTCTATTTCCTTATTCACCTCCACATGATTGTTTGTAGGAGAACAATTAAATTTGATAAACAAATAAGAACCTAATTGGTCAGCATTTCACCATCATTAACTATACCGAATTCATAAAATATTTTAAGTTAGACAACATCTTATTTATACTTGCTAGAACCTAAGGTGGTTGTATTCTGAAGAGTAGATCCCTTGATCTCCATACTGGTCTTCTTAGATCTTTCTTGATGTGCCCTCCTTCAAATAGTATTCTTTTTATACCCTTTTCTTACTCAAGGGACACAACTGTACATACTCTGGTTGACCATTCTTAACAATTTAGTCTTTATTTAATTTGAGTTTTGTGCAATACTAATAATCTTCTTTTGGGGGCTGTTTTAAACTTTTTTAAAACCTCTCCAAAGTTGGTGGCTGAGGCAGTAAATAAGATCACAAGCAATTATCAGATCTTTAATCAAGTATTTGAAAAAGAGAAACACCTCTTGATCATTAAAGGGATACACCTCAGAATCTATCAGTATATTAGATATTTCAAGCACTAATTGAGTTGATACTTTTTGAAGGCTTAAAAGCAAGTGGCTGCCACCTCTGCCCATCGACTTTTGGTCATGTACGTTTTACACTACACTCAAATATTACCCATTATTTGTGGATGAGATATTGCAGATTGATAGAAAGCACTGTTTGGTACAATTGCTCCGTCTTCTTTATTATTGTTGTTTCAATGTACGTTTGAATCCTAATGGCCTAGTTCCAATATTTCCTTATCCTTGTTACAGAGGAATGATGCAGTCAAAAGAAGAAACACTTGAAATAAATGTGAATCTTCAGCATGTAGTTGGGTACAAAGCTGTTTAATGCCAGTGAAACAAACTCCTGCCATTGCCCAAGTACCATTTTTTAGCTAGTATAGTCATCCATGAGTTCTGTCTGCCAAAAGAAATTGCATTTTGTGATGAACCTCACCTCCCACACATGTTGCATTACTCTAGGTCATAGTGAAAACCTAGGAAATTTAGTGATTTTTAAGGATCAAAAGCTTGCTTCATGAACCCTTTATTAAATAAAATTATAAACCTTAATGACAGAAAAACATTATCAAATAGAAGCTAATTTAATCACATACACAAGTATACATCAATCACATAAGTATAAACACAACTTGTAGCTTAAGGAAATAGAAGACTTAGATAGATATATAATTATTGTCATATATATACAAAACGCACGGAATATGAAATCCATGACTTCAATTGTTTCGAACAAATATCAAAACAAAAACTACGAGTCTATGGCTTAGTCGCTCAGAGGAGCATGTTGAAATGATAATTGATTGATATTTAATAATTACAAAGGAGACCAAAGCTCTTTAAATAGAGAACACAAGATGATCTTTCCATAAAGGAAACGATTGAGAATAGAAACACTAAAGACAAAAAGAAACTTCCTAAAACTAACTAAAGACGAAAGACAAATGAAGGTTTCTAAATATCAACTAAGATGACCATTATAACAATATCAAAATATTATTTTAATACCGTTCCTTAGCTGTCAACTATCTAACTACCCTACAAAAGACTTGACATAATCTGCAGGTCATTTGGCCATAAATGCATAGAAAGCTGTCATAATGCTCTGCGACATGACCCTGCTACTGAGACTCGCCCTGGTTCTATAGACTTATGCATATGACCAAGATTACCACAATTTGTCAAGCATAATCCTTCCAAGCTGGTGTTGGGTAATAAAGCCATCCATCCCTTTATTTAGAGACACTGAGATTTGCTTTTAAAAAGCTTGATTTTTCGCTGACCAAAAATTTGGCAAAACACTAAAACCATGATTTTATGGAAAAATTGTCAAACCCTCAATGTGATGCTGAAATTACGCACCTTCACTTTTGTGGGAAAAATGGCAAAAACCCATTAAAAAACAACAAAATACCACGATTTTTAGGACAATCATGCAAAACCCTCTCTGATCATTATGAAAAAAATCATATGAAACCCTCCCATGATTTTTTGTTCAAATAAATATCAGAAAATCCATCATTATTCTTTTTTGGAAAAAATTAGAAAACCCAAAATCAACAACATCAATCATGATTTTTCGTGGAGAAAATAAGAAATCCCTCCACTAGAGAAAGAACCCATGATTTGTGTGTGAAAAAATTATGCAAAAACAAAAAAACCCATGACCATGAATTTTGTTAAAAAAATCGGCAAAAAAATTTAGGGATTTTTTCACGGGATAAACTTGAAACCCCATTGCCCCAAAGCACTACTAGCCATTGTAGAATAGCAGAAACCCACGATTTTTAATATAAAAATTAATACAAAAAAACTTCTGGAAATAAATTCTAGGTAAATAGTCATGAATTTTTTTAAAGAAAATTCGTCAAATAGCTTAACCCGTTATGATACCATGAAATGATGATCGATTGATATTCAATAATTACAAAGGAGACCAAAGCTCCTTAAATAGAGAATACAAGACGATCTTTCCATAACGAAAACAATTGAGAATAGAAACACTAAAGACAAGGAAACTTCCTAAAACTAACTAAAGACGAAAGACATAAAAGAAAGTTTCTAAATATCGACTAAGATGACCATTATAACATTATTCTAATATTATTTTAGTATGTTTATCCTTCCTACGAAGGGTCTTTAGGTATGTCATGAATGTTGTAGCAGCCATAATATTATTTTAACCATGAATATTCAGAAATTTGCAACAAGGGATATGTATTATTTAGATTTTTATAATCTTGATTCATCATTCGCCTTTTACTTGTTTAGGTTTATAATTTGATGAGGGTTTGGGGGCAACACCAAAACGAGGTTGAATGTAGCACCCCTTGCAGGGGTCTGAGGGTGAGATAGAGAGGTAGAAAGATAGGTCTAGATCTTGGGGGAGAGAGGAGAGAGTGAGGTAGAGAGAGTGGATAGAGGAAGAGTGATAGGTAGATAGATTGGTCTAGAGTTCAAGGTAGACAAAGTGATTGAGATAGAGAGAGCGAGAGAATGCTGATAGGAGTCTAGGGCCCGTTTGGTTGCACCCCATAACTGGGTTATGCCGCCCATAACCCGGTTATGGGGTGCAATTCCCTGTTTGAGAACTCTTTTACAAAATGCGAATGTGGATTTGCGTGACCCCATTTCGCCGAAAACGCGGATGTCGGAATTCCACCTCAGGAGGTGGAATGACTTTGGAATCCACGGTTTTGTTGAGAACTAAACCCATTTTAATTTTTCCGTCGGGTCCGGGCAACTCCACGTTTTTGGACTTCAAATCAATTTTAATTTTTTGTCGGGTCCGCACATAACCACGTTTTGACGCAGGTGTAAAGAAATGAGCGCTTTAATGTTTTGATTATTTAGAAATTTGACACAGCTGTGCGGGAACTCTTTAAGTTTAATGCTTTTTTAATGTTGGCATGCAGAGTCGTGGGCATTTTTTTAAGTTAAACTGTTGCAATATACAAAATCATATGTTACATCAGATTGACTTCGACGTCCAAGGTCTCGTTTTTTTGATATTATATATATAGTTTTTAGTGTTTTGTTTAATAATAGATTTGAAGATTATTTGTTTAAAAAGTCATATTAGATGTATTTTTATATAGTCTTTTTAAAAGATTTATATTTGTTCAAGTTTTTACATTTTAGTGTTCTTATTTTAATCATTTTGATTAATTTTCTAATGGATGCTTAGAATTATGTAATTTTCTA
>MU227856.1:1203177-1216575 GCA_018584345.1 Thuja plicata
GATTTACAAATCCATCTTCCAGGGCAACCAAACAGTCCCAAAAAAGCATAACCGGGGTTTGCATAACCAGGGTATAGATAACCATGATTTGCATTATTTTTCAATTCCCCAACCAAACGGGCCCCTACTAATTATTGAAATTTAACTAAGTTTGAAAAAGTTATAAGATCTTCTAAAACCTAGAATTTGCATTTTAACTCTTAGAGATCTGAAACCACTCTCAAACATACTAATAATATATATGTGAAATATATGTGACTTAAATGCTATATTACATGTATATATTCAATTGAATAGAATGAGACTAAGTTGAAGACAAAGATGGTGAGTTAAATGTTACCTTTCATGTATATTTAGGGGTCATAAACAAAACAACATCAAAATTTTGAGACTTCAAATGAAAAAAAAAATAGTTACGCTGATACCTAAGTTACCAATTCGGGTGCGAGAAGCGGGTGCGCGGATGCTCCTTTTTTTGGGGGGTTTTGGATGCGTTTGTGTGTATATATATATATATATATAAATATAAGAAATGCAAGAAATATACAAAATTAAATCATTGCATTTTTGTAGGTATTCTAATAGAAAGTTCATGTGCTTTGTCTGAGATTCCAGATTTGCATACATTTTTACCAGAGCATTTCTAACTATAATATTTGACAAAACAAATACCATGCATTGTGTTTGAAAATTTCTAAGATTCCTTCAACAAATTGAATTTGGTGTGAAACTGGCAAAGTGACCACGTTTCTTTGAGACGTCTTGTATATAATTTCTATGCTGCTTTGTATTGCATGCATATCTATGAGGTCCCTTACAACTGTAACATCCAATAAAATCTTTGTATCTTTCATCAATACCTTTAAATCTGTGACTTCACTCTATTTTCAAAGATGTTCTTGCATTTCAAATTCAAAACCATTCCATGTGTGGGGCTTGCTCCACATTTTTGCATGCATGCCTATGAACAGATTCAGTAATATCATGTTGACGGAGGCTCTCGAATGCCCTGTGGATGCGCAGAGGAAGCGCATCCAGGGCCCCCGGATGCTCTTTGGATGCATCGGCAAGGTCGACTCGACCCGTGATTCGCTGATGACTCGGCAAAATGAAAAAAAAGAGATTTTTACGATTTTGCACCCATTATTGAATAAAGCTTAAAGACACTATAACATCATCAAATAGAAGCTAATTTGATCACATACATAAACATACATCCATCACATAAGTACAAACGTAAATTGTAGCTAAAGGAAATAGAAAACATAGATATGCAGAATTATAAATATTGTCAAATGTATATAAAATCCATGAAATCTATGATATCAAATGTTCCCAAACATGTGTAAACAAAAAAAAGTCTATGGGTGAGGCTCAGCCTCAGCCTCAGAGTAGTTTGTCTGCCTCCTACAAATGCATCTGAGGTAGGTCCTGGATGACTGACAAGCCATAGTCTGTGCCTGTGAGGTGCCACTCTAATCAACATCAGTTGCACTGGCAACTGTTCGTGCTCTATCCTCCTCCTCTGCCATAGCCACAACTTCAGCCTCTCTGTCTGCCTGGTCAACCCTCATGGGCCTCCTCAACGAAGACAATATGGTTAGACTCAGTGAGCCACTCGGACTCTGGATCGATCTCTGCTAGAGTGATCAGAGAGGAGTCAGTGTCCAAAATTTGTTTGGTCGTAAGACAGAGGTTGTAATGAACGAAGACAAGATCATTCAACCTCTCCACAGACAATCTATTACGCCTTTTTGAGTGGATGTGCTCGAACATAGACCAATTGCGCTCACATCCAGAAGCGGTGCATGGATGATTCAAATTATGAATGGCAAGTTTTTGAAGGTTTGGGGTAGTAGGCCCAAACATTTGCCACCATCTATCTGAAATAAGGAAAAGAAAAAAAACCAGTCTCATTTCCAACTTTAAGGATACATTATACAATCAAAATGCATAAGCCTCAAACTTAAGAATCTTAAGTTTAACATATATTTCTACCTGGCTGCAATGTTGTCCTAGCGTCTTTGAACATCTTGCTTGCGAAAATCACCCCTTGTTCATTATTATATGCATCTATCTCTTGCACTGTAGATGTGCTTGACATCTTTTGCATCACTGAATATAGGCCACTAAGAGCTTCCTCATCCGCCTTGAAGTTATCAAAGAAACGAAATGAAGGATTTAGGAAATAAGCTGCTGCATGGATGGGCTTGTGAAGCTGGTTTTTCCATCTCCTATCAATGATCTCCCGAATGGGGCCATACTTATCCTCAACTCCTACATACCTGGATATAGTGGCCTCCATGGCCCTATCTATGCTCTCATATATGTAGCCCATAGAGGAGAACTTGTAGGAGAACTACGAGGAGCTCAATGACCTGTATATAATGTTAAAAAAATAGTTAAGTCACAAGTGTGCATTAAAAATTTAAAACAATTTTTTTTGCAAAGTCGCAAACAAAACAAAAATATATTTACCTGCATGATCTCTGCACAAGGGGTCCAAAAACCTAGCTCATCAAAAATACAATCTGCCACGTCCATCCCTGCAGTGGTCGTAGCATAGGATGAGGCAGTCCACTCCTCACCAACAAACATGCGTCTCAAAGCAGCCTTTGATTTCAACAAGGATTTTAGTGTGAGGAAATTTGAGGCAAATCTCGTGATACCAGTACGAGCCAACTCCTTTTCCCCTGTGTATTGCCTCATCATGCTAAGGACCAATGCGTGATTGTAGATAAACTTGCAAATGTTTTTGGCCTTATCAACACATGATTTGACCCATTCAAGTTTGCCAATATCTTCTAACATGAGGTCAAGGCAATGGGCCGCACATGGAAACCAAATTTTTTTCGGGTGCCTCTCCATTAAAAGTTTACCTGCAACAATTTTAAATTAATTGGAAATTTAGATGTGTTAAGAAAATTTTAAATAAATTCATAGGAACTCTCCATCAAAACTTAAAAAGTTAAAAGTTTACCTGCAACTAGATAACTCCCTGCATCATCCGTCACCACATGCACCACATTTTCTTCCCCCACCTCATGTATAACTTCCTCAATAATCTCACATAAGTATGTGGCATTCTTCACATGTGAGGAAGCATCAACAGACTTCAAGAACAAGGTGGATCTTGAAAATAAAGCAAAATAATTATCAATTATCATGGATCAATCAACAAATCAAAATAAAAAATTAAATTATTCAATGCATTTAGGGAAGTAGAATGATCAATCAACTCCACATGAAACAAGAAAATTTAGGAGTGTCCTATTCCTCCTATCCGTCCAACCATCTGTCATGGTGGTGCAACTCTTTTGGCTCCAAGACTGTCTGTGGTCCTCTAGCTCAACTTTCATATCATTAACCATTCTAACAAGAGGGGGCCACTTAACTCAGCATCAGTAGGGGCTTTAAAGCCCGCCTGACAAATGGTTACGACATCTATCATGCCTTGCCAATAAGGAGACCTGTCACAAATAGATAATGATTAATCATTAGACAAAGCATAATTCAACTTCAAACTATAAATTTTAAAATTTAATTCTAAACTTAAAGCAATCAAATAAAAAAGAATTACCTGGCTGGAACAAATGGAATGTTGCAAAAGTACCAAAACTTGCAAATTTGTTTTCGTGCAACATCATTGACCTCCTTGTTCCAACCCATGCTCTCAAGCGAGGGTTGTGTACCAGGAGTAGTGTGTGGCACAAAATAATTGTCCAACTTCAATTTCCAGACTCTAGGGCCAAAGGTAATAGTGCCACTAGAAGGAGCAACAGTAGAAGCACTAGCACTAAGACGAAAGGGAGGCATGGAAGAACCCTCTCCAACACAGCCTGTAGATGTGGATGCGGATGTGGTTGTGGCTGTGGATGCGCATGCGGATGAATGGGAGGCAATAGCATTTATCTCTTCCCGTTGCCTCTTTTTAGTTTCCTCTTCATATTTTTCTAACCGGATATAACAAAAACGAATTGCCCCGGGAGTTGCCTTTAAACATGGGTCAACATCATTGCCAGGTATGCCGGCAATATGGTATTTAAACCTATTGATTCCACCATGATAAATTTCTTTACAAAAGGAGCATTTTGTTTTGTTTTTTTGTCTACCAGGAAACTCTTTAGTATATTTCCAAGATTCACACTTTGGAGGCATTGAGAAGAATTAATGTTTTCAAAACTTGATGGCTTTTGCAATAAGACAAAATTACAAATTTGTGCATTGTATTTTAGAAAAATCAGCAAACCCTACATTTTTTTAGAAAAAATTGTAAAAACACGTTTATATTTTTTTCTTAAAAGAATCAAGGGTTTGCTATTGTTCTGCTTCTCTCATTTAAGTATGCAATTTATATTTTAATAGAAAACGTTCAAGATTTGGAAAGTTAAACTTCAAAAAATTAAAAAAAATGGAAAATCTGTAAACATACAAAAAAAAACCAACAAAATCTACAAAATTTAACACTTATCTTTCAAAGAACAACTGCTATGGACTCCTTGATGCTCTCAATGCAAACCTATGCCTCCCCGATGTGATTTTTTTGACTCCTTGATGCTCTTCTTCCCTGCTGGTTGCAAACCTATGACCTCTTGTTTTTCTTCCTCTCTCACTTTTCCTCTATTCTTATTATAACAAGCAAACATAATGCCTTTTAGGGCAAATTAGAAAGCATATGTATAAAAAAAAGAGTAAAAAGTGCTTATTTTTTTTGTTTTTTTATGTGAAGTCCTTGATTGCCGCCGGCCGGGTCATAACCCACAGACCCGGCGGGTCATGGCATGACCCGCTGGCTCTACGAGTCATGCGGGTCATGACCCATGACCCGGCGGGTCCTGAAAACCAAGCAAGCTCAACTCGGCCTGCGGGTTGTCAAAACTCGCACAACCTGCGGCGAGTTATGGAACACTGAAATTAATTCTAAAATATTATATATATATGATATAGTATATCATATATATATAATATTTTAAAATAGTATAAAAATTCTTTTATCCTTAAAAATAAAATATAATATTCTGCCATGCAGTGTTAATTCATAGATGTTAGCAGCAATCATAAATGACTTATTTCCCAAACCGTCTCTTCCTTGTGAGTATCTCATATTTGTATTTCCCTTATTCTTATGAAGAGTATCAAGAATATATTCTTTTCTTATTCCTCCCTCTGATATGATGTCTCCACCTCTCTTTTATATCCACTTAGAGGTAACTCTTTCAAAACAGTCACATCTTTTCAATTAAGTTACATCTTCTCTTTCTCAGTAACTGCACCCCTTGGGAGCCTTAATTAATATTTATAAACAAATAGAAACCTTTGAAAATGTATACCCCTTGGGAGCCTTAATTAATATTCATAAACAAATAGTAACCTTTGAAAATGTATAGTAATGCATCACGGTAATTGCACCCTTTGGCTTGCAAATAAATCTTTACTATTTGTTTGACTATATATTATCGCCCTTCCCTTCATAGAATGATTGTTTTGTTAAGTCACTGCTAGTACCATAATCACTTAAATGATTATCTTGCCATGTGTATTGCTTATTCCAAGTCGGCGTTGATTCTTGGAACTCTGATATGCACAATATCTCTCCTTATCAGATTATCGGCAATCCATATTTGGGCTCTCAGAGTCTGAAATTTTTTATTTAATACCTTTGGTAAGATGATCACACTCTCGATATTTCATGGTTACATATTGTATTGGTTTTCATCGAATAGTAATTTGGGTAATATTTGAATGATTTAATTGATTGAAGAATTGGTTGATTTGATAGAATGATTCATTCTTTAAATTAATTTGATGATTGATTTCCGACTCCAAGATGAATTGATGATCTATTATGATTTGATTGATTGTTTTTCTAAATTGCTTGATTTGATCTTTGTTGATCAAACTTTTCATTTCTATAATTTTGTCTCTCCACTTTACAAAATTGTTATTGTATTTATTTATTTATTTTTATACTTTTAATTTTATTATTATTTCTTATTAAATATTATTTGGTAACGGGGACATCACAACATATCAAAACCTTAGCCATTTGCCATACTTCAAGAAGTGACAAGGAATTTCTCTAGAGAGTCCACCCAAAAGTATGCTGCTGAATAAACAAAGGTCTGATCCATGCCAAATGTTCTACAGCATTCACACCATGTCACTAGTTTAGGAACCCTTAAAAGCAAACAATTGACATCTTCATTTATTACTTAGTAGAGATTATAATCATCATGAGGCCTCATAAAAAATATGGTCTGGTCTTTAAATGTTACCCTCTTCAAAGTCTTGCTATGAGGTGAAAGCGACAATAACACTTTTTATTTAGTCCAGGTCTTAGATTGCTGAACCTTTTTCTCAATTCTCTAATATGGAAGTGTAAGGAGGTACCTTAAGCAGGAGATTGTATCCTTCCAACATGAAATATTCTTGCGATCTGATGAATTGCCAACATTAAGAATGCCGTGCCCCAAGGGATCATAAAATTTTAAACAAGTTGGTCTTCCTAGCCTTGATTTTTCTGGAACATCTCTATTTTATCTCATACGTTCTGCTACTTTTTGCAAAGAGAGAGAAAAACTGTCTATGCAAACAATCCTTGCGTTTGACGTGAGTGTTGGAAGCTAGCATATGATACTGCATACTATAGGAGTATGAGTATATGTGAATATATTTAAAATGTCAATGCATGTCAAGAACGATGAAACATGTTTGTTGTGGTTCAGAACTATCTTGATTCTTAAGAGTGTTAATCAGCTTCTACAGTTTTTTTTTGACTGCTTAATAAGTATTCTATTTTGTCTTTTTCAGTAAGAAGTTTTCCATGTGTATAGTAGGATGCAACTTTTTGTACACATTTATATATACTTTAAAGATTCATCTATCCTAAAATATTTTGCTTTTAATTGTAGGATAAAACGCCATAAAGGTCAATTTACATCATCAGGAAACAAATCTGATGTTTTAGCATCAGATGAGAAGAAGTGGGATTCATCTGAGGAATCAAACCAAAACACTAATGGCAGACAACAAGAAGTTGTGTGAGTTTTCTACCAGACTACTTTACTATAATGCTTTTTGTTTTAAATATAGCAAGAATTGTAGTTTTCATGATTTTCAAACCTTTGAAATGTTTTGGGTCTCAAATTTGAAGAAATGCTGAAATGAAGGTATCAGGCCTTTGCATGGGAGAAAAGCCTGATAAAATTCTTTTAATGTTATTCATTAAGTAATTAATAAAGGCATCAAAGTAGAAGCCCTGGTCTAGGCCCCAACATATATCTCTAAAATTGTTGTTTCAGATGCCATGTTGTTCCTTGTTCGGCTCTCAAAATGCACTTTATTATGTCTAAGGCTACCAGAAGAGATATTTGTTCTGGAACATGGGGACCTAGACAATGACGGGCTTGAGATAAGAAAAGGATATGGTGCATGGAGCCAATTTGTTTGGACTGGTCATGGACAGCAAAGGAAATGTAGGATACCTTTTCGATGTTCTTTCCTATAGTGAGATGGAGGATGTTATACATGCATAGATGACAGTTGGATTCACAAAGTGTAGCAATCTGCCATTTGCAGTTTTCTGGGTCATTACAAGCAACAGTGGTAAGCATGTGTTTGTGACAGAAACTGCTCTTGCTTTTATACAAAAACTATGTTCCAAGGACTTTCAGGGACAGAAATGGCAGGAAATGATGAGACGAATTTCTGTTACTGAAACATTTTCTCACCTTTCATGCCCAGATATACTAACTTTGCTTTTTCAAAAGTAAGCATCGGTAAACATATTAAATATATTCATATCTATTTCATGAATTTTGTAATTTACACACTAAATAGATTGCAGAAAAATATAGTATTCAGTATACAATTCCAATTAATATGTTTCGATACTATTGGTTATTCGTTTATGTATTAATTGTTTGTATTAGGTATTTGTGGGCTTCAGGTATTTATAAGTATCGTGTAGTTATAAGCATTGGTTGGTTGACAGTTGTGTTCCTCTTGGCAACTGTCAATTCTTTCAAATAGATTGTGTATCATTAAGGAAAGTAGGATGATCTAGTTGGATCAACTTTGATCCCTGGCTGACCATTTTTGATCTTTTATAATAATTCCATGTGCGAGTAAAGATATATTTTACTCCTATATCTGGTATGCATTGTCATCTCTATTATTAATTCTTGTATTTATTTATTTAGATAGAGAAATAAACATTTCAAATCGTTGACTTAAAAGAAATTTAGTCATATTTGATCAATTCATGCCCATAGATCCCAATAAATGCGAGAAAAGGTCACAAGATGGTCAAGATCACGAGATTAGATGATATTTAAGGATCATTGAGCAAAAGGAATGAAGAAGAAGATTGTAAGAAACACTTGAGCAAAATACAACCGAACAATTCCCAAGTTGGAGCCCTTCTCAAGAATGTAGTCAAGTTGAAAAGTCAAGACAAATTTCTCTACATGAGGCAAGTTTGGGGACAAGTTCAGGTTCCTTCATAGAATTGTATGAGAGTAACCTTCGGGGCATTGAAAGGTTGTCAATTGTAGAATGGAGCCAATCGTGTATAGAAGAAAATCTAAATGCGAAACAACTACGCAAAAGGCTAATTGGGAGAAGAATTGAGGATTCCTACGTGGATAAGAGTGAGAGAAGCATTGGAACATCAGAATCAAAACTCCCAGCAAGTAGATTTGCGGCGCTAGGTTTGCATCAACATAATACCAGGGCAAATCCTAGTGGAGAAAAGTAAAAGTTGCCCAAGTTTACATGCAATTGATCGGAGGATCCTGATAGAAACTGTAAGACTAGTGAAACAATGTAGACAACAAAAGGGCAATATGATAGAGCAATTTGGCTACGATCTTTTCCATTCACCTTGCAAGGTGTGGTGATTGATTGGTATATAGAAATAGACTAAACCTCCATAAATACATGGGAGATATTAAAGTAGGCCTTCAAAGAACAGTTTGACTTTACAATATGAAACAAGGTAAGAACAAAAACATACAAGCATAAAATTGTAGAATTAAAAAATTGCTAGTAAAATAGGAAATAGAACCGGTTGACGGTCTAAAAAAGCGGTGGTTCATTGAAGGTATATTTCCATCATTGAGGAAAAGGATGAACGTAGTACCACCCTCATCCTATTGTGAAGCCTGAGCATTGAAAATACAAAGTGAAGATACAATTTTTTTTAGTAAAAGAAAAACAGAGGAAGGTAGAAGGTCAGATGACAACGACGACAATGAATCGGGAACAATACAAGCACTTAGGTGGGACATGCTCTAAATGATGAAAGAATTGAAGGTGGACAAAGAAAAAAGAAGGAAGTAACGAACTATGGTGTATTGAGTGCAAAATGGAGGGGCACACAAAAAGTAATCATCTTAGAGAGATATTTTGTGAGATTTGCAAAGCTATGGGTCATTCAATAAAGGAGTGACCGTGCAATTTGAAGAGGAGTAGACAAGTACTCTTTAAGCAAGGAGAACATTCCACTCCATTGAAGAGTCAAAATGCATCTCTCAATAGTTATCAAAATCAAGGAGGCCGAAGTCAACTACAATACGACTTCAAAGTACGTCCTATCATAATGTTGAGAATGTAGCGTATTGAGATGCTTTGCGAGAGATTTCCACAACAAGTAGGACAAAGTAAAATGTGTGCAAGGAAATGTGTTTCAAACGGAATGCAAGTAACAAGTAAAAGCACTCAAAACACAAATAAAATAAAGTAACAAGAAATGCAAATGAAGTAACAAAACCAATAACCTCCTTGATGCAACAATATGTCCAAGATAGAAGTGTTGTATGTGTGCTCACAAATTTGACAACATTACAATATATAGGTGCTCCATAGTTGCTCAAACTTGCAAGGATACGATGGAAAGCTGAATAACTTGTTCAAGATGATGGCTTCAAGGTGAAAATGGCATAAGTTGAAAGTTGCTTAATGAGAATGGATAGCAAGAGTTTTTGGCTAAGTGTTGAAGAATGGAAATGGACGGCCAAGATGGGAGAGGAAAGAATCAAGGGTGGAGGGTTCTCACATCTTATGAGAGGTTGACAAGTGTCAACCTTAGAAGGGGTGAGAGGACATTGGGGCTTGAGAGGAAGATATGCCATAAAGGCATTTCTTGTCTCAACTCCCAAAAGGACACATGGGGGAATGGGAAAAGAATTTAAAATTCTTTAATGGGGACAAGAATGTAAGAGCATTTAAGGATGAGGTGGACAAGGGTTGACCTTGTTGCCTGATCCTTGGGTTTAGGAAGTGCACATGTTTAGGGAGGTGATTAGGCTTAATGGAGGATGGTTAGGAGGCTAGTGGGATTTTTGGGAGGATGTGATGGGAGGAGAGAGAGTGAGTGGAGGAATTTTTAATTCCTTTTTATTCCAAGTGGGAGGGAGGAAGGAGTTAATTAACCAAATCACGTCATTTACTTAATTAGAAGAAGGAATAGCATGCAAGTGGATAGGCTAAGAATGTGCAAGTGGATGATGGTTTTATGAGTTTTGAATTAATTTAAATTCAAAATAGAGGAAAGGGGATTTAATTAAATACATGAATGTATTTATTTAATTAAAGGAGATGATACTATAGACAAATTGATTAATTCACTTAGAACTATAGACGAAACGGGGAATATTAATTAAATAAATGAATTAATTAATTAATAAGACTCTAGAAAAATAAGTTATGACAATGTAGTTTGATCAATATTTAATGATTAGTATTAGGTGTCTACATAAAATTATTGTGCAAATGACCATGAAGACATAGGATTTTTGAAGCAAAAGGCTAGCATCAACCTCATTGATGTTATAGGAAAAATGAAGTTCTAGCCATTATTCGTGCCCAAGCAAAGAAGTCTATGTACCGAAACCCATGCACCAAAAGAAAGGCTCCATGAAGCAAGGGTCGAAGTGGAGAATGCTATGGATAACATACATCATCATTCAAATGCAAATGCAAGTACGATAATGAGTCAATTATAATCCAAGAAAAATATTACAAGGAAAGTGCTTCAAACTACCGTACTAGTAAAAGTAGTGGATTTATTATAAATTATTCTTGAACTTCAAAATGCTATTGTATCGAGGGAGAACGAGATGTTGCATACTACGATTCTTTGCTTGGGCAGGAGTAATGGCTAGAACCTCATCTTTCCTATCAACATCAATGAGGTTGATGCTTGCCTTTTGCTTAAGAAATCCTATGTCTTCATGGTCATTTGCACAATAATGTTATGTAGACACCTAATTCTGATCATTAAATATTGATCAAACTAAATCAAGAAGTTGATCCAATGTTATTGTTAGTTAACACGACAAAGAAACCAATGGTGATGAATATGGAGATCCTTGGAAGGAATCTCAGGAATATAATTGTTTATGGCAGGTCTAGTGTGAAGGCGCTTTCAAAAGACACATGGGGAAGTCTCAGCAAGCAGACCAGTCCGCCCAAACTTTTCAACTGGTGGGTGTATATCAACAAGGTATCAAGGTATTTGGAATTTTAAAGGGACAAAAGGTAACTATTGGAACCCAAGCATTTTTGTTGAAATTTGTGGTCATTTCATTGAGGAAAAAGGTGTACAATGCATTCTTAGGTAGGTGTTGGCCAGTCGGAGCTGATCACAAGTGCAAAAAGAATACAATCCCCATCAAGGGCTGAAAATATGTATTTGATTGAAGAATTAAGCAGTCAGTGAAGAAGTGGCTTCCTCAATTTCCTTAGATTTGGATTTTGGGGAAGAATGGACAAGAATTAGATAGAGAATTAGGGTCTAATGAAACTAAACGACAAAGGAATTCTAGAGTTACAATCATTTTCGATGGATGAAACAGATTCTTTCCATGCCCTGTTTCATAGGCAAATGGATGATTATGAACTATTTCCATTGACTTGTAATTTTCTCAAAATTACAACTCTCAATGAAGAGCAATCAATTAGAGGATGCAAAATTATAGACAATGCATATTAGAGTACTAAGAGAAAAATATTTAATGTGGAATATAAGACATTGGTCAAGTCAAATCAATATCAAAGAAAATAAGAAAATAAAGAAACAATGGAAAGAAAGAGGAAAAAATATAATTAAACAATTGAAGGAGAAAATAATAGAAGGCTCGAATACATAAAATGCTCGATTGCACAAATTGACTATATTAAATGGTTAGCCGTTAGATTATGTCATATGGCTAAGCTATGTGGCTTGACATGCTTGTTCTGTAGTATGACAACTTAATGATTGGCAATTGATCATCATACAAAGAATCAATTATGTAGTGTGACAATGTAATGATCGACAACTCTGACATACAATACCATTCTTTTCAAATTCTATGACATCTCCCTCCTATTACTCTTCAAGTTATATGTTAAAGGCACTCCCTCACTCATCAAAGGACAATTTTTAAGGCACCCCTCACTCAACAAAGAACAATTTTTCGTAGTGTGCTACAATGTTGTTACTCTCCTATCTCGCATGGATTTCATTTCCCCCCTTCCCAGGTCGTCAATCCCCAGCTTTCGTGAGTCGTTAATACATAGACTATTGTCCTTTCTCTCTCAATAGAGCTTGCCTCAACTCCAGTCAGAACTCCCTGCTGTTCTACCATAGAATAGTAGGGCCTTGGGTGCGTTCATCGGGATTCTAGTAGAATGATCAGATGACGTTCTACCATAGAATAGTAGGGGCCCTCCCAAGCCTTGGCAGTTGAATGGGTCCCTGAGCCTAACTAACCCTACACTTCACTTGCAACAACATACAACATTGGGTACCTAACAACATACCACATGTTAGGTACATTGTTAGACGGATTGTACAACATACCATTCACACGTATGACGACGATATCATCAATTGTACAACTTGGGTATGAGTTCCTTTGTCATGTATGGTAGATTGGGCGACCTTTGGTTGCATCCTTATTTTGTCCCCATATAGTGTGGTTACAACATCAAGCATTGGGCATATTTTCACATTGTACAACGTACATCATTCTTTACTATAGGACTATCAATTCTGTCACCATACGAAAACATCATTATCTGTTTGCCATACGGTTTGGCTACATTAGCCACTGTTATTAATCTTCATACAACCCTTAGAAAGACATTGCTTGCACTCTGATGGAGCACTAATTTTTGCGGCTCCATTTTTGCACAAAAGTTTATATACCATATACCGATGATTATAAAGAATCAAATTATATGAGGAAGGGAGCATTATGAAGGTCTGAGTGAGATATTAGAAACTGTTGAGGTGTTATATGAACTGCACTATAGACCATCAAAGGCCAGAAAAGGAAGTATTAGTTTCAAGTATC
This sequence comes from Thuja plicata, assembly GCA_018584345.1. Taxonomy (NCBI): domain Eukaryota; kingdom Viridiplantae; phylum Streptophyta; class Pinopsida; order Cupressales; family Cupressaceae; genus Thuja; species Thuja plicata. Next base: position 1,216,521 of record MU227856.1, read on the forward strand.
TACGTGAAGATGTCAACGTTTTGTAATCTTTGGTATAACTATTTGTGCTCATAAA
>MU227856.1:1217900-1253816 GCA_018584345.1 Thuja plicata
AAAGTCAGAAAATCTATCAATTCCTTCCTACAAACCTCGTTAATCACTACATACATTTTAATTCAAACATTAAGCATTCAACTTTATTTCGATCGAGTTCAAGGATTTTGCCAACCGAGGAACTCATTAGTTTAAATTCGCTATAGAAGAGCTTCGAACCAGATGATCAAGTTTGAAGTAAAGGTTTACCCACCTAGGTGTAGCGAAGCCTAAAGTGTAGGGGAATTTGAATTATTCCCGTTTGTTGGCCAGAACTGATTTGGAATCCTATTGGAGAATTGGCAGGCTCTTGGATTTCCAATCTGTGGTTTTGGGAACCAACACACTCTATAGCTTGGTGGCATCACCAGGCAACTACGATTCTTGATTGCACGACAACACACGCAAAAGTACGACATCGTTTATAGTTCGTCAATCACACCGTATGATATCTTGAGGAGAGCGTACAATAAGCAATTCAATTTGTTACAAAAATGATGTAACCATGAAGGTCTATGTGGTTTTAAATGTCTTTATTTGGGGTTAGCGACAGTGACCTCGCCCCTCGACCCTGCCCCTCGATCCCACCTCTCTATCCTGCTCTGTAAAGGGAATGCACCCAGGTCACTGGCCCGGGGTGCCCATTACACTCATTTGATTTGCCAAATACTCTTATGGTTCGGGTTTGCAAGCTACACTTGCAAGTTCGTGTTTAAGTCTTTTCCTATAATATTGTTATAATATTACTTAATGCTCACATGTCATCTGGAAGACAATATTTTCTTATGAGGGGGATGATGTAGTCAGTGTATAGAGTGTATTATTATATTTTGATAATATTGGTTATCCGATTGTGTATTAAGTCTTTTTATGAAGTGTTTGTTGGCTTCAGGTAGTTATAAGCATCAAATTGTTGATAGTTGTGTTCCTCTTGGAAGCTGTCAGGTCTTTTAAATTTATTGTGTTGTCAAGGAAAGTAGGATAATTTAGTTGGATCAACTTCGATCCTTGGCCGACCATACCTGGTCTTCTTTTGTAATAATTTCATGTGCGAATAAAAATATATATTACTCTTGTATCTGGCAAGCATTGTCATCTTATTGGTAATTCATGTGTTTGTTTCATCAAATAGAGCAGTAAACAAACATCATCAGACGTGTCATTTGATCCATCTCCCATTAGCTAAAATAAAATCTCGTTAGATCTGCTCTTGGAGTTTCCATCATGTAATTTTTCTAGTGAGATCCCAACTAATCCTAGCTACTTCCCTATTCACATCTATCTATTTTGGCTCTCAAGATTCAACATCACATCGCGTTGCTAGATTTTGCTAATATCGAGTCTTTTTACTATAGAGAGGTAGAGCATTATGTGATAACTAGCTTCTCTCCTCTTCAAAGGGCTTGATAGAGTCAACAAATTTATGAGCAAACAATTCCTACCATTAGCATAGAAACTAGCCAAAGGAGGTGAATGAGCGAACAATTCCTACCATTTAGCTTCTACCCTCCAATTGAGTTCTTAGAAAGAATGGTTCACTTTTCTTGAGTTGATCAGTAATAGCCATTGAGACTTGCAAATGCTACCCTTTTGGTCTTCACATGCTCTTTTCTTAGCAACATTTTCATAAAAGCTTTAATGAATCTCTCCTTCACCTCCTCATTGATAGGAACTACGCTTTTGAATCTACTTGATTTTTATTTTATGTCAATTGCGTACGCTATTGTGTTGAAGGATGTTTGGCGTCTACTACCTTGACTAAACAATCAGCTAAATAAGCTGGTCATGGAATTCTAAGGTGGGATCTCTATTTTGATTGCAGCTCTCACCTGCCCAAGCATATTATCAATAGTCTCATGAATCTGCCCAATCTTAGGAGATTTGGTGTTGGTACATTGATAGTGTTATAACTCACACCTTTCAATGCAAGACAAAATACAACATGTATAGTAAATTGTTCTTCAAAATGAGTCGAGGAAACTCCCTTTGATTTGGACTTTAGAAGATATTATAGACAATTGGAATTTAAAATTATTTCAACACATCCAAGTACACTGCCTTCATTGTCTGTGCTCTCGTGATTGCTAGAGCTACCTCATCTTGTTCATCCGCGTCCAACATATTAATACCCTTTTGCCTTAGGTTGTTGGTGTCTTCATGGTCACCTGGTTCACACCATTTCCATAATAATTGAACGTTGTCTTTCTTATTCTTGTAGTCTCTCACAAAGTGTCCCCATTCGCTCCATTGTCAACACTGTATGATAGGGCGTCCTCTGGAGTTGTACTATATTTGATTTCGCCCTCATTGATTTCCATAATTGCTTGGCAATGCGTTCTGTAGTTTCGATGGGACTCTCCCTATTTGAAGAGTACTTGCATACTTCTAGTCTTCAAAACACTCCTTTATTGAATGACTCGTCACTGACAAATCTCACAAAACATCATCTTAAGGTAATTACCCTTTGTGTGCTCCTCAATTTTGCACTCAACACACCATTGTACATTGCTTTCTTTATCGATTCCTTTCTCAGCCTTAAAATCCTTTCATCACGCTCCTCATATCCCATAGTAGGGTCTGGATTGTTGTCGATTCATCGCTACTAATGTCATTGCTCTCGTCATTGTCTATCTTCCTCTTCCCTCAGGAGGATGTCTTGTTTTCACTCTTGATGTCCATTGCTCGATTCTAGGCATCAACATATGAGGACAAAGGCACCAATTTCATCTTTTTGCGCAATGAGGGAATCAACCCCTCAATGAACCACCTCCTTTCAACCCGTCGGCTGGTTGATTCTCTGATTACCACTAATTCTCATTTTCCGCTTGTTTAGTGTTGTAAATTTCAGTAATGATCTCATTGCTGTCACGTAGTAGTTTAAACTTAGTCTCAAACATCTTCTACGCGTCCTTGGAGAATATGGATGAAGCATCCAATTCTTTGAACCAATCAATGGTTGTACCTCTTAACGTTGTTGGAAAGACTCTTAGCCAATAGTCCTTGTCCTCTTGACCGCTTGCTACCCAAATAGTTTCGCGCTTCTTGTAGTGCCTCGTAGGATCTTTTGACCCATTCCTTGGAACTTTGGTAGTTTTTGCTGATCCACATTTGGAGTTGTCGGAGGAGTCACCATCTTTCTCGCCTGCTTGCTCCCTTGTGCTTTCGACCTAGATGGATTGTTCATAACACTATGTTGCGGTGCTTTCCCTGCACACACATCCTCTACACATCCACTTCTAGTGTCCCCGACACCTTGGGTACTTTCAGGCTCTAAATTGTTCCTATACTCCCTTCGTTTGGGGGTTGTTGGTTCGGATCCTCCAATTCTAGTTTCTCCTGAGGTGGATAGATTCTCAATGCGGTGGAATATGTCTGCCAGGTTCAAGATTTCCTTCTTCGTACTCTTTGTCCGATGTTGACTGTATGAAAGGGCTTTGACTTGGGAATCGTCTGACTATATTTTCCTCAAATGTTTCTCGTAATCTTCTCCTTGAATTTCTTTGTTTTTACAATACTTAAAGATCACTTGATCACTTGGTCTTGACCATCTTTCTGTCTCTTCTCACCTTTATTTGGATTTAAGGTTGAGTCAGGCAATTGTGACCCTATTTATTTTAAGGCAACAATGCCAAATGTTTACTGCTATATACGGTAATTTACATACATAGAATAATAATAAAGATGGTAGTGCATACCAAATACAAGAGTAAAATATATCTTTATTCGTCCATGAATTCATTGCAGAGAAGACAAGAGATGGTCGACCAAGGATTACAATTCATCCAACTACACCATACTACCTTCTTTGGCGGTACACAACATATTTAAAGGACCCGACAGTTGCCAAGAGAAACACAACTGTCAACCAACCAACACTTACAACTACTTGAGAGTGACAACCAACTTAATACAAACAATTAATATATTACCAGATAACCAATATTATTAACATAACAATAGGCTTTGTACACTGACTACAATATTATTTACATCTTCTTACCTTGATCTAATAAAAACATGAGGGGAGGATGTTATCTATACACTCTATTGCAGCTCCTCACTCGACCTTGAATGTTGCGTTTCTTGCTCTGACTTGACCTCCATCTTATTGCTAGATGGTGAATTCTGTGACCTCTAATTTGTCCTCTACCTTCTTGTGTGAAGTTGAAGGTTGCATTGTATTTTATGATTATAATGACATTTGTATCTTTGATATTGATAGTATGATACTTCATCTTTGATCAATGATAATACTATGATAGTGATAACGATAATGATCTTAGATTTTGTTGGGTGATGGGAACTCGGTTCTGGATTCCTTATGCTGGCAGGATGAGGTTGCCAAGGTGGAAGAAGGATGGATCGCGGTTAAAGGTAAACACTCCATACGGTCTATGCCTTCTTTTGACATGACGCTTCGGTCCCATAAGTTGGGGACTAAAGGAAAATCGTAATGGTTGTTTTTATTTTGGGCTGCCGACCTTCAAATTTTAATCATTTGCAGCGTTCTTTTGTGTTTTGTTTGTGGGGCTGGCCTTTTGTTCTGGCTGGCTTGTTGTTTGTTTTTGGCTGTCGTTGGTCCCTTTGTTGGCTTTTTACATCCAAACTTTGGCCTAGTGCACTCTGGTCAGTTGGTGTCTTACTGTATTCTATCTCTTGCAGCTGACAGTCTGTTGGCGTTGTGCTGCTGGCTTTCAATTTTTTCTTCTTTCTCTTGCAGCGATTCTTCTTAGTGGCGTTCCAGATCCCTCTCAAAATCTGATTGCAAAGGGTTTTAGGGCCCCTTCAAAACCTGTTTTTACCTTCATCAAAAACGATCTAAGATTTTGAGTTGTTTATTCCAGTCTCGATCCCAATAACTAGTGGGGGTCTAGGAGTGGCGTTATGTCCCACCTCAAAGTCAGGTATCACGATCTACTACGAGGATAAACCATGATCATAAACAAGGCAATTAAGAATGAGCCTACTTGCTATAGAAAAACGTGATTAAGGAAAATAATGTCGGTTATGAAGAGAAATGATTTGAAGAGACACATTGCTGTTGAGAGGGCAGCCACTTTCCCGAGGGGCACCTCCCTTCAAGAAGTCGCCAAGATATATAAGGAGGAAATTCTAAGGCAGTGAAGGCATCGAATCAACCAGCAAGCAAGTACAATCACATCAAAGAAGACGATCAAGAAGATTAAACAATCAGCAAATAAAATAAGAAGCATTCAAACACAAGAAAGCAAATTAACTTAAGATTGAACTTATAGAAGTCTATCAGCAAATATAAAAAATATTTCCATGGTTGTTAATAATTAAATCGGGCTTAAAACAACAGTTTGATATTCTTTCCAGATATGCCTTCTCAACACTCTATAATCTTACAACTAGTTGTGGTATATCTATATATATTGCTTATGCATAAATAGATAATGATTATCTCTTATACATTCATATGATGGAATATAAAATAAGGCTGATGATGAAACTGTCTGAAATCCATCTTGTAGGAAGGATTGGAGTAAGAGGGGAGTTATAAGATGGTTATCTAAGTAGGCTACCCTAAGGATGATAATATTAGTGGCTCCCAGGCCAAAAGGGCTCTAATATCAATCCGCTCTTGGGCTTAGATAGAACAACCAAGAAACCCCCTTTACACTCTCCTTCTTGGCTCTGCAATGACGGCTCTTGTCTTATGGGGGATGAGGCATAGATAGGGAAAGTAGGTGCAAGCACCCCACTAAATAGGCCAGCCCAATGGATGTCCATGTTGACTGCCCACTTAGGCCAAGAGGTCTCTGGTTCCACTCCGCTCTTGGGCTTAGTGTGGATAATGTTTCAGGTGGACCTATCATGTTTCTTCCTCCAAACCCTATGTGTTTGTATAATATTATAGATATTATATGTTTGTGATTTGTTCTTGTGTAATCCTATTAATTGAAAGTAGATGCATGCATGTATGTATGTATGTATATGTTTCTTGTGTTATGGTTGCATGATTCAACTCCAAGATCACATTGTTTAAAGAAATATTTTACTTGGTGAGATGTAACTCTAACTCTAATTTGTTGCGATTGTGATTCTAGGCCAAAGTCTAGGGCAAATTCAAAATGAGACATTACAAGTTGTATCAGAGCACTGAACTTGCTAGCATAAGGGACAAAGAATAGTTAATGCAAACTGGCCAAAGCGCTCAAAGGGCTTTTGAAAGAGAAAGGGAGAAACTTACATCCACCATGAGTGAACAAATGGGAAACAAAATGAGGGCCTTCATGAAGCGAATCAATCAAGCTCTCATGGAACAAAACAAAATAATTGAAAGAACTCAACTTCTCCTCCAAGCCATCCAAAACATGAGTAATAACTCTAGATCCAACCAAAGCAATGGGAGGGATGTCCATTCCAACGACTCTACAAATAACAACTCAACAAGGATACCCATCCCTAGACCAACAAGACCTCCTTTCCTACCTACGAAAGAATCTATAGTAGAAGAAGTTAATAATCCAAACTGTGATAATGTGGAAGATCTTGTGTAAATATACTCAAGTTTAGGCCTTGAAGCTAGGAGGAACATCTCCCTTAGGGATAATTGTGATGTCAAAACACAAGTTGCACCAAAAATCAAAATAGGAAAATCCGATAAAGACTTAAAAGAAAGGGTGAGTAAGATGACCCTTCCCAACTTTGATGGATCCAGAAAGTTCACGACACGGTCATGGGTCCAGAAATTGGGCACTTATCTTTCATTCAGCCCCATGATAGAAGAAAATACCATAAAATTTGTTGTACTCCACTTGAAGGGAACAATCCATGATTGGTGGCACTATGGCCTTGTTACACAAGGTCATGAACATATAACCAGTTATGATGAATTTACACAAAAATTCATCACAAGATTTGATCATAAGCATCCCGAATTGTATTTTAAAAGAACTAACTAAACTAAAATAGCAAGGAACAGTAGAAGAATTTGCCATTGAATTCCAAAAGCTATCCATCATGGTACCAAAGATTTCATAAAGGAGACTCACATGCTTATTCGAGGAAGGATTAAAAGAATCAATCAAGGGCATGGTTAGTGTCCTTCACCCAACAAACATTGAAGCGGTAATTAAAAAGGCAATTAATTTAGAAATCACCCCATTAAAAGATAAGCCGAAAAGCTTTGCATCAAACACACAGTCCAAGTATTCTCATAAAGATGATTGGCATAAGAAGGAACTCTGAGGGAGTACATGCTTTCATTGTAATGAGAAATGAGACCGTGAACATGTATGCCAAGAAGATAACGCCAAAAAATTGTGAGATGACCTAAAAAGAAAAATTTGTGCTTAAAGTGTAAAAAACCATGGGAACTTGGACGCATGTGGAAAGGTAAGACGAGTGCCTTCAATGAAGAAACAAAAGAAAATACTAGCAAGAAGACAAAATACGATGATGAAGAGCATGGAACTTTAGTTACCATCTTTTGAACCTCCAAACACTGTCCATTTTGATTCAAAAGTACTCTTAAAGGGCATACGGTTATTCCCCTCATGGATAGAGGCCCATCACACAACTTCATCAATGAGAAATTGGTTGCAACACGGATATTGGAAACCAAGAACCTTTAGGAGTTTACAATAGCCCTAGTTACTGGAGTGATGACTCAATACACTACGATAATTCCCCAACTAGAAATCATCTTGGGGAAACTCACCATCAAAGAGGACTTTTATGTGGTAACACTAGATGTTGATGGGATATTGGGAACTCCTTGGATATACATCTTGAATAAATATAGGAAAGTATTTGGTGATATTCCCTCAAGACTACCCCCAAAAAGAGGATTTGAACATACGATAGAATTAGAAGGGGCTAAACCTATTATCACTACCCCCTATTGGCACCCTCACAAGTTCAAAGAAGAGATTGAGATAACCATTAAGGAGCTACTAGAAATGTGTCATATTCAACCTAGTTCTAGTCCCTTCGCATCCTCCATTGTACGAGTTAAGAAAAAAGATGGCACCAAGAGATTGTGTATAGATCATAGCACCTTAAACAAAAAAAAAAACAATAAAAAACCATTACCCTATTCCAAGAATTGACGAATTAATCGACGAGCTCCATGGAGCTAGCTACTTATGCAAAATTGATCTAAGATCTGGCTACCATTAAATAAGAATGAGAAAATTACTGATTGGATTGTCTTGCCTAGTCGTCCTAGCACTGAAAATCGCCTTATGGTTATTATTATTTTTAACAACTTAATATAAATCTATTTAATTAATTGTCACCATAAAAATTGGGAACATTACAGTCCTCTTGGCCCAAATATTGCTTGTCCTTAAGTAATTCTTGGCTGCAACACCAGGATCACAAAGTAGCCATATGAAAAACACTGTACTACTTTGCTTCTCCAGTTTGATGCAATCAGTAGTGCTGAAGCTTGCAACTCTATTATTCTGAAGCATTCCCACCATCGAGCTGAGTAATGGATCCCTAATCATAACGCTGTCACATCCATCAAATACGGAGAGAGAAGTATCTCGTGGAGCCATCAACAACAAACAGCTCTCCAACTTAAAACCATTTCCGATGGGTTTGTAAAACACTCATCATAGGCGCACAAAAAGACATAGCCCATCCTAGGCTGCTGAAGTAGTCCAGAACAGCACCCAAAAATCTGAAAATCTGACTTTTATTGATATAAGTACCTTTAATTACAGATGATGATTATGCCTCATTGATATGCCAACCTCCAGTGATAAAGAGATGATCCATGTTTGTCCAAAACACCCAAACAGCTGTTGTCATCAAAGTGCTCCCAAGAAAATCCATATTCGGCAATGTAGAACAGTCACGACTCAGCAAGGCACGTAGTAGTAACCCTTAAATTAGGGTTGGAACACTTCTTCCCTTATGCTCGTGTGCATGCTAAAAAATCTAACCCAGCTGAAACTCAAACGTTTGCAGCTTAAAGCCAAGTATCTCCGTGAAAACTTCTCCATTTCTTGGTTCATAGATCAGCTGAGACTCTACTTCTCCAAGTTCAAACCAATCGAAGGCAAGTATCTCCATGACGTGTCATCAAAGAACCACCATCATGGTAGGTTTGTTGCTAAGTGTCCAACCAAATCTGAACCACCCATGTCTCTTTCTACACATGCGTGTCTCACATCCTTGTTGGTCCACACAATGTGTACTCAACTATCCTATCCAATTCAATGACTTGAGCCTTAAATGGGTTCTCCAAAATAAGTGACTCCTGATCCTCATGACGTATCCATACAGAAACTTCTGAACCATACGTCTTTCCATGTCTACACAAATCTGAATGTTCCTGTTGTAAGTGCGGTCTTACTTGGACAGTGAACCACTTAGCCATCCTATCTCTTTGTAGCCATCCATCACTCATACTTTGTATAATATCCCCTTTTGGGCACATTATCTCGTGCCTTATAGTTAGCCTTTTCATCATGGTTCGGTGGGCTAACCGAGGTTTGGCAGAGGATCAAAGGGGTGTTTGGCCTAAGTGTTTTTAGTTTCAGGCCAATCAGATCAGTTTCCACAGGGTTTTCAGGGTGCTTACTATTTATAGTAAGTAGGAAGAACTCAGTGTTCCTGGCATTTCAGTAGTGGACTCGGAGCGTCTCGCAGAGAGCTTTCCGGCAAGCTATCACACGTCTCCATCCGAGTTCGTTTGGTCCTCCGTTTTAATGCCAGAAGATTCCTCACTTTATTTTATTATGTCACTTTATAACCAACGGTTATATTTATTTAAAAAGTGACTTTAAGTGAGAATATGAAAAGACAGAGAGGGGAAGCTGAAGAGTCACAACCATTGCTTTAAAAGAAGGATTGAAGGCTCATTTGAGATATGCTTAGTTTTTGATGGATATTTATCTCTTGGAGATATCAGGAAGCTTTCAACTTTCGAATACAACCGTGAGGACAGAAACCCTTTGGCTTAGAGGTGGATTGGACGTAGCCCCAGTTCATCAACGGTGCGGATTCATAGCAGAGTTCGCCAGTGTATTTACAGGTTCTTCATCACCCGATCTTACTGTTATTTCTGTATTTAGATTGGGAAGTTTGTCATTCATGGTTATTGTATTGCTGGTTGTATAATACGATACCATTTTCTGAGGAGTTATTGCAATAATATTTGCTGGTTATTTCTGCTATTTATTTCATTTAAATAAATATCCTGTGCATGCAAATATATGTTTAAATCTTCTGGGTTACATTAGAGGAATTTTTGGGAAAGACCCGGTTCGGGTTATTACAGTGGTAATCAGAGTTGGTTTTCCTGCCAGCCTGTGGAGTTACTCAGAAACAAATTTCCAGATTTCCCATAGAAACTTAATGCGCGAGTACAAAGTGTTATTACATCAGTATTTTGGCATCAGATTTGGCAAGCAAGGAGACAGGTAACTTTCCAGCATTTGAAATATCTGTAAACCGTGGCTTGCCTTTTAGAGAAATATTAGAGTTATATTTTTGTAGAGCTGGCAGACACTCAGCCTGCTCACTCATCCAATAGAGTAAGACATCACCTAGCAGGCAGTCAGCCAAGGGGCTGAATCTCTATGTAAAGAAATCAGTGTTATACAGGTGCCGTGGGAAAGGAGATAGGGTCATTACAGAGGCCCTGTGCGTGATTCAAAATTAAGGGGAAATATAATGATTAAATGTTTTTATATTGTGGTCCAAGCCTTAAAAGGGAATTTATAATGTGTTCACAATAGTCGATTATCAGTATTAAGTGACTAAAAAGACATTTGCGGGTCCCAAACTTGTATTGCCGTGGAGAAAAGTAACATTTTTTGAGTTTTGTGGTGAGGAAGTTAACAATCCAAGAGCCGTGATAATATTTGAGTGGGGTCGGTTTATTATTTGGAATTCCCAACAACTAAAGTCTGGTGGTTTAATATTTGAGGTAGCCGCTTATTGTGAAGTTTAATATTTGTTGCCGAAATAATATAGGAGGGCCTGACCTATATTATGGAAGACTTCTTCTAAGTTTGGTTGCCATTTATCATTAATATTTGGCACCAAGGATTATATGTTTGTTTAAATATTCAATATTCTGAATATTTTGAAAGCGTGCGCCCAAAATTTCCTTAAGCCATCCATTCTATATAGTTTGTGACTATTAAAAGGAGGCAAATATTTGAGGCTGCCACTATAGTCTGGGATATAATATTTGACATTGAAAATCATCGGGCTGAGTAAATATTTGCCAGACCAACCTTTGTGTTTGTGAAGTTTTGTCGGAAATATCACTGCCGCAGATGGAGATCATATTCACTGTGTCGTTTCATTAGCTAGAGTGGAAATCAGAAATCATTCAATTTGTTGCATAAGTCGAATAACAGGAATCGGTGAGGCCATTTCTAGGCATAGCCGCAGGGGATTTTTGTGAAACAGTATTGAGAGTGGTGGTCAGCACCACGTAGCATTCCCAGCACGTGAACAGAGTAATGTTTGGTAGTTAACGCGAGAAGTAATCTCTCAGTGGCATGGAGACTTTCTGGCCCAACAAGTAGTGAGCCACGGGTGCAAGTTCAACGCGGCAAGCAACATTCCTCTTCCCTCAGCCACGTGAGCAAACTACCGTCGGTTGCTAACCATTACGGAGAGAGCAGGGATACACGACATGACTGCAGCCGAGTGCCGAGTCCTTAATGGTTAAGGAGCCGGGAGAAGACCTATCACGGGTTGCCAAGAGGAGCCATCGGGCTGTGTGAAGCTCAGTGGCATTGTGAACAGTCTGGGGCAGTGGACACCATTGTTTCAACCACCTACACATCTACTATCTCAGCTGGCCCGCAAAGACATTACCAGGTAGTCTCGTTATTGACTTGGACTGGTGTTATTATTGATGATAAATCTCAGTGTTAAGGGTGTAATGGTTATTTCATGGGGTGAATCCACTTCATAATGAGATATTGACTACTTGTGTTTATCTATCAAGAACTCTAAAAGTAGGAAGGACTGTGAATTCCTTATGATATCTAGAATTTCTTTTGTTAGAAAGAAGCATACACGCATATTTCAGAATAGTGATTGGATATTTTTGGACTTATAACACTAGTAAATCTTCTAACATGCAAACAAGAATTATCCAGCATAGAGGCTTAGTAATAAGATAACTACAATATTGTCTTCCAAAGTTGAGAACCTTGCAGTCGTTTCTTCAGTACAGGCTTAGACAGGGTCATTACAATAATAACAGCCAGCAAGAGAACAATACCGTGGTATCAGATTTGCAATTCTGGATAGGTGAATGAAAGAATTTGGTACAAACAGGGGAAGCTTCTCTCAGTGCATTTTTCTGGTTTCGGTCAAGAAGAGCAGGGGATCTTACAGTGATATTACCAAGGACAGGTAACAAGTTTATCACAGACATGTCTAGGCAGCTACCTAAGTTTATCACCAAGGATAAGGAACAAATTCTTGAAGAAAAGCTCTACTGTATAGAAAGGAAACTTGCATGTTTGCCTCAATCAAAGTATAGACTACTCTGCGAGTTGGATGTAATCGAGAATTGGTTATCCACAATAGAACAGCTAGGTTCTAAGAGTAAACAAATGAACATCCTTCTTGCTGTGATTCCTTTGGTTAAACCAGTATTGTTGAGAAATCCCGATAGAGAGGTAAGACTTGCAGTTACTGAGTGTATTGTTCATATCATGAGGATAACAACACCTCATGATCCTTATAGCAGGGAAGTTATGAAGGAGGTATTCCAATTGATCGTAGAAAGTTTTCAAGGATTGAGTGATATGCATAATCCATCCCTTGGGAAGGTGGCCAAAATTTTAGAATCAGTTGCAAAAATCAGAGTTTGTGTGATTATGTTGGATCTTGGTTGTGAAGACTTAATTCTTGAAATGTTTCAGCAATTTTTAATCGCTATTAAAGGGGATCAAAAGAGAAATGTTTCATCTTCCATCCAGTCTATTATGTCTTTGATCATTGAGAAGAGTGATGATGATTCGCAACTCTTCTTATCTACCATATTGACTAATTTGAAACAAGCACATGTTACTTCTTCTAATGCCCGTGAGTTGGTTAACATCATTGTCCAACAATGTGAGAAAAAATTGAAGTCATTCCTAATAGTGGACAAGACAAAGGGAGGTGGAGCACTTGAAGTAACTTTTAGTGAACCTAAGGACGGTACAGATGAAGAAGAATCACTTCATGCACATGAGTCTTCATGGTAGCAAGGAGGTTGATGAGTATTATGTCATGAAATCTGCAAAAACAACAGCGATTGATCAGCCACATGAAGGAAAATCAGAACAAGGCATTGAGGACACTCAAGCGTATGTGGTGCAAATGAAAAATTCAGGTTGCTTCCAGTCTATTTATGTAGCAGCAGCTGAGGAAAGGCATGAGGATATTCACTCTTATAAAGGTAATACCTTGATCCAGTATAATGTCGATTGGATGAAGCATAGTGAAAACACAGAATTCAAACTGATTGATAACTTACTCTTTGAGATGAGGGCTGATTGGATATTTGAGAATCCACTATTCGAGTCGGATGATGGAACACCTCTTGAGATTGACCAGGAGTCCCAAATCTTGATCTCAGAGGAGAGTACTTTTCAGTTTGGTGTTGAATGCAGCCAGGAGGTGGCTGCCTCGTCACATTTGACAGATGAACATAATGCTGATTACAAATCAGCCTTGGGTCTAGAGACCTTGCTACCAGTATGGCCCAGGAGTACATAAGGAGAGAAGACAGTGTTGATGAGTATCCCCTGATTCGTTCTCTTCACATAGCTGGGACTCAACCACATTATCATACCGATTCATCCAGTGCTTATGGTATTGAGGGACAGTTATGGAATCCTTATGCTGATTCAGGGATTCCAGTAGAGTTGGTTAGTGCATCGCATGTTGGCTACATTGTATGGGATGCATTCTGTTTTCCATTCAGCCCACCTATGGAGAACTTTCTTTTCCGATTATTGCAGAGGTGTGGGGTGAGTGATTGGTTTGGTACGCTTCCTTGCTTGCAGGTGGAAGCCTTGTCCGACAGTTTGGGTACCTTGCCTCTTTAGTACAGTTTCCAGTTTGGGCGACGGATCAGAGTGACAGTGTTATGACAGTTGGACATTTCTGGTGATTCATTCAGTATGGGCATAGGGTATCAGGATATTTCAGCCAGCTGGGGAGATGGATGGCCCTTTTGGTTTCCCTCGGCATCTGACTGTAGGGGTACCGATGATCTCAGTTGGAGTGAGGTTCTCAGTTGGGTTGAGGACTTTCTCACAGGTGATGGCGACACAGGGAAGTTTGGTACAACTGATCCTGCAGTGATTTGGGGTTATGACCTGAGACTGGTTGTTGTTTTGTTGCTGCGTGAATGGCTTCACAGGTCAGGGAAAAGCTTCTGTTTCAGTTTCCCATGACAGATTGGTGGAGCAACTACCTGAGGTTGGTTTGGGATCCAGGTATTAGGATCACAGCATGCAGATACCGATTGCTTGAGGGCAAGCAATCTCCGGGAAGGAATGATTTGTAATGTCCCCTTTTGGGCACATTATCTCGTGCCTTATAGTTAGCCTTTTCATCATGGTCCGGTGGGCTAACCGATGTTTGGCAGAGGATCAGAGGGGTGTTTGGCTTAGGTGTTTTCAGTTTTAGGTCAATCGGATCAGTTTCCACAGGGGTTCCAGGGTGCTTACTATTTATAGTAAGTAGGAAGAACTCAGTGTTCCTGGCGTTTCAGTAGTGGACTCAAAGCGTCTCGCCAAGAGCTTTCTGGCAAGCTATCACATGTCTCCATCTGAGTTCGTTTGGTCCTCCGTTTTAATGCCAGAAGATTCCTCACTTTATTTTATTATGTCACTTTATAACCAACGGTTATATTTATTTAAAAAGTGACTTTAAGTGAGAATATGAAAAGACGGAGAGGGGAAGCTGAAGAGTCACAACCATTGCTTTAAAAGAAGGATTGAAGGCTCATTTGAGATATGCTTAGTTTTTGATGGATATTTATCTCTTGGAGATATCAGGAAGCTTTCAGCTTTTGAATACAGCCGTGAGGACGGAAACCCTTAAGCTTAGAGGTGGATTGGACGTAGCCCCAGTTCATCAACGGTGCGGATTCATAGCAGAGTTTGCCAGTGTATTCACAGATTCTTCATCACCCGATCTTACTATTATTTTTGTACTCAGATTGGGAAGTTTGTCATTCATGGTTATTGTATTGCTGGTTGTATAATACGATACCATTTTCTGAGGAGTTATTGCAATAATATTTGCTGGTTATTTCTGCTATTTATTTCATTTAAATAAATATCCTGTGCATGCAAATATATGTTTAAATCTTCTGGGTTACATTAGAGGAATTTTTGGGAAAGACCCAGTTCGGGTCATTACACTTTGTGACTTGTTTACATCCTCCAAAGTCTGTTGTACAAAATTAAAACCTTTGTAACTTGAATCTTGATACATTCCTCACACAAAATTTGAGTGTCCATATTGGGAGACTCCTCAACACCATCATCCTGGGAGACTCCTGAATACCATCATCCTGATGTGAAGTGGCTGCTATCTCATGTTTATGCAAAGGTGAGGGATTGTTGATGCCAATCAAAAAATTAAAATAACAGTCATACTTATCTGTAGTGTCCTCAAGGGCCTTGTTGGCTAAAATTTTTGTAAGTCACTATGACTGCAACTTACAAAATTGTGACTTTAGACAACGTTGAATGAGATTTCTCTCTCCTCTCAGCAATAGGGGAGGCTCCCTTCTTACTGTAGGAGGCTCCCTTCTTAGATGGGTTTTAAAGGAAACACTGCAAATAAACTGAGACTTTCTTTTTTAAAAACATGTCATTCTTGATCTTGGACGGGCTTTATACATGACGTTACAAGCTAAGATATGCCTGTGACCAAGCAATGACGGGGTTTAGATATGACGAAGCATATTAAACGCTGTTTTATAGCATCCGAACCACAACAAAATCATTGCCCATAAGCAAAAATGGGCTTTGGCAACTCAAATGCAAGTTAAAATGAGACACTCTCTTCTAAAAAACACGTTCATGCCCTAGACGTGCTTTAGAATCAATATTGCAGGCATTGAGAATGACCTTTTTGCAGAAAAACGGCCCATGCGGGCTTTACAATGGCTAACGCATGTCATTTAATCATTAAAAACGGGATTCTACTCATGTATTGCATATAGCAAAAGCCGTCTATGACTACCGAGGGGTTTTTAGATTAAAAAAGAAGTCATAAATCATTATTTTCACTAAAGACGTGCTTTTGCATTTGACTCACAAGTCATACAAAGTTATTGACAGGGTTTTAAAACATCATTACATCATTAACGAACTTTTACTTCCCTTTTGCAAGTCATAAAACTTCACTTAAAAGCATTGACGAGCTTTGTAATATGCATTACATGTAAAACTCACCACTTTTAGTCATGAACGAACTCTTCCTAAGCATTTGCAAGTTATTTGGATTGTGTAATGACTTCTAAAAACACCACCTTTCTCTCTATAAAGTGAAAGATGGGATTTTATAATGCATTTGCAAGTCAAAAACAAACATAAACAAATACCTTGTAAGTGATGTTAAATTTTAACCAGAAATAGAAGAACAATTATAATGACAACGAACACCAGAGACTTATCCTGGGAAAACTCTCCTCACCAAGAGTGAAAAACCCAGCCCACAAAATGAAGTTCCTTTATTTAATACTTGAAATAAAATAAAATATTTATGACTTCCAAAGTCAATCAATTTTTCTGAGATACTGTAGAATAGCATTAACTCCTTTAAATAAAACAAAATGATCACCGTCTTTCAAGACTCACAGTAAGGATATAGAGTTTATAACAAAATACGATCACACAGATCAATATCCTCACACAAAAAAAACGCAAAATGCGATCACAACTCTCTCAAAGTAAACGAAACACAATTCAAAAGAAGATTTCTTAGAACACAGCTGATACAAAGTAATACACCAGCGTGTAATACATTCACACTAAAAATAATATAACTTCTAACCAGTAAACACCGGCAAAGCACGACACTCTCAAAAGAATGACCTTCGTTCACACTGCCAAGGAGGAAGAATGAATTGCCACCAAAGTAAGAACGCGAGTCTTGAAAACCGACTCATGCAAACACGTGAACATGAAGATGAAAGGACACTGAGCGCGAAACAAAGAAGGGACGTTAAGAGACAAGGAGGCAGCCAAAGATGACAAGTCAGCAGCGACCAAGAAGGAGATGCTCTCAAGGCACGAAAGGGAAATCATAAATGATACAAGAACAAGGATAGAAACCGAGATAAGAACTTCGATAGGCAACAGTTCAATTGCACAAGAAAACTTCTGAAGCATAGAAGATACAATGTATTCATAACATAGCCAATAGATGAAGATCAGGTATGAAGAAGCTCTATCGCAGCTACTCATACTTTAACACTCTCTCTTAGCAAGAGAGAGTTCTTCACTTAGTCATCCGAAGACAAGAGCATCTAGCTGCAATCAAAGAAATGTCAACAAAATCTCATCATAGATTTTTCAAAACAAGATTGTTATCTCAGCATAACAATGTTCACCATAGCTACTCCTAGAGGGTGAGAAATAACACAATAAAAGTCATAGTCACACATATGATTGCCACCATGGCTACCCCTAGAGGGTGGATCCACCATAGCTACTCCCAAAGGGTGGAAACAAGGGATTTCACGTCGAACTTCTCTCGTAGAGAAGAACTCCTTAACAAGGGATTTCACCTCAAACTTCTCTCGCAGAGAAGAACTCCTTTACAAGGGATTGCATCTCGAACTTCTCTCACAGAGAAGAACTCATTAAGTATATACCAAGTATTACTGAAGCTGAGACCCTTTCTCAGCAAGAGCAACATTCTCAACAATACCAAGCTTTTCTCTGAAATAACAAAACTTCACCCTTGGAGTGGCTTGGTAAGAATGTCTGCAGTTTGCTCCTTTGTAGAGATATATTTCAGTTCAACTGCTTTCCTTTGAACCATGTCTCTAAAATAGTGATACTTAATTTCCACATGTTTAATTTTGTCATGAAAGACATGATTAACCGAAAGCTTCACACAACTTTGGTTATCACAAAATATCACTGTAGGATCCAAAGGCTGTTCAAACGTAGCCACACATGTGCAACATACTCTGCTTCAGTTGTACTTTGAGCCACACAAGATTGTTTCTTGCTGCACCAAGAAACTGCAGTTAAACCTAGGCTGAAATAACATCTTGAAGTACTCTTCCTATTAGGTACACAAGCTGCCCAACCTGAATCAGTGAAGCCTAGCAAGTTCAGCTCCTTACATGAAGAGTATTTTAGACCAAAACCCACTGTACCACGAACATATCTCAGTATATGTTTTGCTGCCACAAAATGAAGTTGCCTTGGTTCACACATGAACTGACTCAAGGTATTTACTGCATAACAAATATTAGGACTTGTATTTACCAAATACATTAATGAGCCAATTAACTGCCTGTATAATGAAGGATCAACTAAATCTGAAAGAGCTGGCTCCTCATGTAACTTTTTCTGATTTGCTTCCATAGGAGTAACCATTGACTTGCACTGTAACATGCCAAACCTTTTCAATATATCAATTGCATATTTTCCTTGGCTTAGAATAATTTCATTTTCTCTTTGCTAGACTTCAAGCCTAAGGAAATAATGAAGAAGACCAAAATCTTTCATTTCAAATTCAAAAGCTAACTCCTTGCATTTGACAATGAGATTATTATCACCTGTAAGAAATAAATCATCCACATAGAGCACAAGAATCAACACTTATCCATCACATACCTTGAAGTATACGTTTGGATCAATATCATTTTTGAGGAAGCTCAGGCTCAAAAGATAATTGTCAATTCTCTCATACCAAGCACGTGGTGCTTGTTTTAGACCATACAGGGTCTTTTTCAGCTTACACACTTGAGAGTCTTTGTTATTAATAACAAACCCTTCTGGTTGCTCTATATAAACTTCCTCTTCTATAGTGCCATTTAAGAATGCTATTTTAACATCCATTTGATGACGACTCCAACCCTTAACTGCTGCAACAACTATGATTGATCTAATAGAGGTATAAAGAGCTACTAGAGCAAAAGTCTCATCATAATCTATACCTTCTTTTTGTGAGAACCCTCTTGCCACAAATCTTGCCTTGTGTTTTTCTATACTTCCATCTGCTGCATGCTTGATTTTAAACAACCATTTAGAAGAAACCACAGATTTATTTTCAGGCCTAGAAACTATATCCCAGATGTCATTTTTGATGATGGATTGGTATTCTTCCAACATAGCATCCTTCCACACTTGCTGATTTGAGGCTTCTTCAAAATTAGATGGTTCAAAAGCAATGATATGACTCATCAGAGATACATAATTTGCAAATTTATGAGGCCTTTTACTCTCTCTAAACGTGCCACGAGGGGCTGCATATTTTTCAGCCTCTTCCATGATGTTCTTAGCCCATCGAGGTCTTTTCTTACCAGCTGAAACATTACTTGGACCTGCTGAATTATCAAAAGAATCAACTAGATCAATTGGATCAGCGAACTCTTCTAAATCTGTATGCTCCCTCTGAAACTCTGAAGGTGGATTTGAAGGAGTCATGTCTAAATCTTGAGAAAGCTCAATATCTTCTTACTCAAGTTCCAAGTTAGTTTCTTTAGATTTATTGCAAGCTGCATCTTCATCAAAAGTAACATCCCTGCTGATTTCAATTTGCTTTTGACATGGAACATAAATCCTGTATGCTTTTGAAGATTCACTATATCCAACAAAGATGCCTTTCTTCCCTGAAGGTTCTAGCTTACATCTTTTCTCTTTAGGAACATGAATATAGACAGGACAACCAAAAATCTTAAAATGACTAATGTCTGGTTTGATACGTGTAAAAGCTTCTTCTGGAGTGATGTTATCTAGAATATGATGAGGGTTGCGATTCTGAATATACACAGCTGTTCTGCAAGCTTCTACCCATAAAAACATTTGAAGGCTCTGATCATGAATCATAGCCTTTGCTGCCTCAACAATTGTTCTGTTTTTTTCTAAGCTGTTCCATTTTGTTGAGGGTTATAAGGGACACAAAAATCCCTCTTAATCCCAGCCACAATACAAAAATTATGAAATAAACCAGACACATATTCTCCTCCATTATCTGATCTTAGAGCCTTAATTTTCTTGTTAGATAAGTTTTCAACAAGAGCTTTGAATTCTTTAAATCTGGACAACACTTCATCAGATTCTTTTGACTTAAGAAAATATATCCAACACTTACGAGAAAAATCATCAATAAAAGTAACATAATACCATCAGCCACTAAGAGAAGCAACAAACATGGGACCGCATAAATCAGAATGAATTAACTCTAGGGCTTCCTTGTCTGTACTTTCACTACTATAAAAAGTATTTTTTAATATTCTTACCTAAAGCGCATCCCTTGCATACTCCATGATTTTGATTCAGCTTGGGAATATCGTCAACAACCTTCTCCATTGAAGACAAAGTCTTGAAATTCAAATGACCCAACCGCTTATGCCACAACTCACTTGAGTTTGAAGAAGCATGAACTAAAGCAAGAATAAGATGAGCTGAAAGCTTGTAGAGACTATAATGACGAATACCGATGATACGAGCTGATTGAAAAATTGAATTCTTCTTCCAAGTAAGGACTTTTCCATCAACAAAGGCAACATGATATCCTTTGTCCTCTAGTGCTGAAATAGAAATCAGATTTTCTTTTAATACCAGGAACAAAGAGAACATCACCTAGATGTAGAGGTACACCTGAATCCAACTGAAAGGATGTAGAACCAGCACCCTTTACTAAGTAACAAGCATCATCACGAATAATGACTTGAAGATGAGAATCTTTTTCTTTCAAGTTGAAGAGGTGTTCACGATAACCAGTAATATGGCGAGAAGCTCCACTATCAATCAGCCATGTATCACTATTTTTAGGAATATTACTTGAAAGTGCAGAAATAAACAAGAACCTTTCAGAGTTATCACTGGACTCCTTTTGAGGAAAAGAATTCTCAACATTAGCAACAACTGCTTGGGGCTTTGGCCTTGAAGTACAGTCACGAGCACCCTTTACTAAGTAACAAGCATCATCACCAATAATGACTTGAAGATGAGAATCTTTTTCTTTCAAGTTGAAGAGGTGTTCACGATAACCAGTAATATGGCGAGAAGCTCCACTATCAATCAGCCATGTATCACTATTTGTAGGAATATTACTTGAAAGTGCAGAAATAAACAAGAACCTTTCAGAGTTATCACTGGATTTCTTTTGAGGAAAATAATTCTCAACATTAGCAACAACTGCTTTGGGCTTTGGCTTTGAAGTACAGTCACGAGCAAAATGACCAAACTTATCACACCTAAAACATTGGATCTTTGAAAAATCCTTCTTCTTGTTCTTAGCATCAAGAGCTGAATCAAAACTCCTCTCTCTATATCTTTTGAAGTTACCTCTTCTATCTTCCCCTTTGGAAGTATGAGCAGCAAGAACATGATCATCTTCATGATGATATTTACGACCATTGCCTCTAGCCTCCAACCTCCATTCTTCTTGAATGCAATCAGCCCTCAATCTGTCGAATTTAGGAAGATCATCTCTTCCACTCTAACACCTTGAATGAATGATTCCCAAGAGTGGGGAAGACCATTCATTGCCAACATCACTAAGTCTTGATCAATAAATGATTCACCAATGGAACTCAACTGATCTTTTAATTCAGTAATCTTCATAAAATATGAAACCATTGAATCTCCTCTAGCCATTTTACATGAAGAAGTTGACGACGAAGGGCTAGAGCTCTACTGGTGTTGTTGAATATTCATACAGGTCCTCCAAAGTCTGAAACATATCTTTAGCTAAATTCAAGTTAGAGATAATAGGAACAAGATGATCTTTAACTAAATCAATCGGAATTTTCTTTGCCATGATTTTGTTCTTTTTCCATGTAGCTTTCTTAGCATCTCTAGAAGGTTCCGGAACATCAGAATTAATATAGTCAAGAAGATCATTTTCCTGAAGTGAGATCAAAATTCTAAACTTGCATGAGGAAAAGTTAGAAGAAACATCCAGTCCGTCCTCTACTTTCAGACCGTTCACCATTGAAGCTAGTTGAATCAAAATCACAAAAAGGAATAAAGAAATAACAACTATTTTTGGTACAAGATCGATTTCTTAGACCATCTCTGATACCATGTACAATAGAGTTTTAAGTCTAGTTTGCATGTAAATGACACCCAAGATGTCATGTAATGACTCACAAAAAGCCCACTTATGCAAGATTTTAAACAAGGAATGAAGACATGCAACCGGGCTTAAAAAGCCCACCTGCAGTGTACTTAATTCCTCATTATCTCTTGAAATACAACTCTGATTGAGGCCCACGATAGCTCGAAACGACCGGAATTGAAAATGCCAAGATTCTAGGGCAAAAAGAAAACAAAAAACAAACCAAACAACTAAGAAATCGCCTTGGAGAGTTTAAACCACAAAATTTTCCATAGATTTGCCCCAATTTTGCGAATACAAAATTGTCGAGAACAAATGTCTCTTACTGGAGAACGTAGCTCGTTTGTTTTTAGAAACAAGGAATGTAGAATCCAGATTGTCCAAGTGCCTTAGTATCCATTCGGCTAAAGAGTCAAGCATCAAAAACACAAAACAAAAAGGATAACGCGACCGACGCAACACAAACCTAGTTAAAACAAAACAAACATGTGCAGCTGCACTTGTTGAAAACAAAGAAAACCTACCTAATTAAAACTAGCCGACAATGC
Source organism: Thuja plicata (assembly GCA_018584345.1). NCBI lineage: Eukaryota > Viridiplantae > Streptophyta > Pinopsida > Cupressales > Cupressaceae > Thuja > Thuja plicata. The sequence continues at coordinate 1,240,700 of MU227856.1, forward strand.
AACCTTTTAGATGAAACCATTTACCGACTTAGCAAAGTAGCTCCCTTTTTTCAGCAGCTTGCAGTACCTTGCATGTTAATAGGCAACTTTGTAATCATGAATCACGAACAACTGGAGCAATGATGCCAATGCCTAATGCAACACCTCTTGAAAGAAACGAACAAGATCACCTTCTTGAGATGAATCCTATGTACTGCTCCTGTTGAACCGCGAATGCTTGTTTAGCCTCTTCTTCAATTGTATATTCATGCTCAGGTACAAGTGGAATTGGTGATTTTCTGTTGGCTTCCAACCAAGCGAGATGTCTTATGAGACATCCCCTTGATCGAACAAATTTTGAACTCTTCTTGCCAGCTGCAACTTGAGTAACTGGTTCATCAACCACGGGAACCTCAGGGTGATTGTCAAAATTTTGCTCATGTGATTCCGACAAAGATACGGCTGTGCTGCGTGCCTCAGCATACTGTTCACAAACTTCAGACTTAGGAGAGTCTTGATTGCTTATGAGAAGTTCCTTTTCAAGCTCTGGGGTAGGATATTCATGCAAAGTGTATTCAAGTTCATGACCTTAAAATACAAGTGCTTCATTCTCAGCTTGACTAGGACCTTCATGCTTGCCCATCTTTTCATGTCTGGTGACATGAATGTGTTCATTCACTTGAACCTCAGAAGAATGATTTTCATCTTTTTGCTTTTCATCAACAACTTTTTGAGACTGTGTGAACCAAAAATAAGGGTCGCTAGCTATGTTTGCTTCATTTCTTGGAAGAGAATAACAAGATCAGTAGATTCAGATTCAGGATGCTTCACTGCTGCCTTTACTGGTGGTGCCTCAATAACAAGCTTCTTTGGTGACGAAACTAACTTTTGTTGATTCGCACCAGCAGGACTACGAGCAACAGTTGGAAGAGGCTTTGTTTGTACATCCTCATGAGGAACGAAGAACATACGTTGAGCCATTTTCTTTTTGAGGGAAAGCAATTCATTTGCCAACCTCTGCACCACAAGATCCGTCCTTGTGATGGAAGAAGATGAATCCAAAGAAATAGGACTTTATTCAAATCCACTTGCTTCAATTCTTATTTGCCAAGCAATAATGAGATCATCTTCAATTCCAATTGCCAAAGTTTGTGCAGCTGCAAGAGTAGTCGACGGTGCTCTTCTTAACAAGAAACTAACTTCGGGAATTTGAGCGTTGACAAAGCAACACTTCAAATTCGCAGCTTTAGGCGTAGCAACAACTGGAATTCTTCATATCAACTTGTTGAAATGAGCAACAAATTCGCGCATAGGCACGTGAGATGCGTTCTTTAGCTTGGTGAGTTGGGCCAATAATGCATGAGCATCTTCAAGAGGCTTGAATCTTTCTTCAGACTTGGCTATCAGAGGAGCCCAGTTTGTGACGGTCTGTGGTGCAAGATGGTAAAACCAGTGAACAACCACACCTTGGAGATTTTCCACGAACAATCTCACAGACACATGCAATGTATAAAGCAACAATATGTTCATCATGATGTTGCTGTCCATCACCGAAGAAGTTGGGAAAATTCTTCCGCGAGCCATCAGGAAGAGCATGTAGAGGTAGAGTCAAATTCAACAGACCAAAAGCATTTCCCCAAGGACCTTGGGCAGCCATTTACATGTCCTTGGTAAAAGCTTTGAAAAACTTACAAGAAATACAATGAATAGGACACGGGTATACTTCAAACGAAATCGTGAGGCTTTCGAATGCACGTCGTGTCTCTAGGAGAGTCGCCAAAAACTATTGGCTAAATTTTTTGCAAGTCACTATGACTACAACTTATAAAATTGTGACTTTAGACAACGTTGAATTAGATTTCTCTCTCCTTTCAGCAATACGGGAGGCTCCCTTCTTACCGTAGGTGGGTTCAACAAGAACTTAACTGAAATTACAAAAAGGGGCGATTCTCTTAATCAATTCCTCTTTTTTCAGGAATGATTTATAAACAACTTTCAAACATAACAAAAAGGTCCTATTGCTACGATAATATTGGTGACTCAGGGATTGACATAAGAACAACATCAAAGGCGGCGATTTACTTTATACTAGGTGGAATAGATACAGGAACCCAAAGTCTCCTCTGCTTATTCCGAATGGAGATTCTATAATCTGAATAAACAGTAAGGCGCAAATTCTCTTACATAAAATCTACAAACTTGAACAAAAATACTTACAACTAAAGCACAAAGTCTTTCAGCTCTAAGTATTTGCAGCCACTCTCAATTATAACAATTTGTCCTCCTGCTGCACACAGTCTTCAAAAGCTCAAATTGAATTATAACTCTGAACGCAATATGCATCTCAAAGTCTGCAAGATTGAATCAAAATCCCTCTTGACAAAGCATAAAACTCACAATCAACATTCAAAAGATGTCGTCACGTAACACCTTGAATCAACACAAAGTTTGGAAGCAAGTTGCCTCTTTTATTGAAAGCAATTTAATTTACATCCAAGCACAAAGTCTTAGAGTGCATATACAAATTGGTAGAGTTTTCTTGCATTGCCAAAATATGAAAATTACAATGAGGACCCTCCTTTATTTATAGGTGAGGGGCTGAGGAAAAGGTGGAGAAAGAAGGGGAAACCCTTAATTACCTTTGACTTATTCAAGATTACAAAGCCTAATGCACTTGTAGTTTGATTACATGTTACAGCTTTGCACACGAAACTATCACATGCAATTACAATTTGTTACCCAATTACATGTAATTTGTCAACGAAACTACACCTATTTATAAAGCATGTGAAAATGATCAAGTGTCTGACAAGACACGACTTCTACTACATCATCCGTTGTCAGTCTTCATGCTGCTACAGGATGTTCCGTGATTGAAGTGTTCAAATTTGGCGGAAGCATCTTGATCTGGAACAAAAACTTGCAGCCTTGATTGTCTTGTGTCATAATGACCGTACTGGGAAAGCATCTTTTTAATGCCATTTCAGTCTTGAAAGCATTCTATGCTCTCAATCATCATTCCATTTTTTCACCTCCTTGCACAAGCATATATATAAACACGTAGGAAGATTTTCCTCTTGTAAGTGGGGTTTTTAAGTCCCATTACAAGTTATTTTGGAAAGTACTTGCGGCCTACAAATGGTTTTTTGAAGTCCATTTGCAGCTTTGTAAAAGAGTCAAAAAGTGCTTGGAAAACACTTGTAGGTGGGATTTTTAGCTCACATTACATAATGGGGAAAAACCTTGCTCTTTTTATGTAAAGACAAGCCTACGTACAGGGTTTTTAATCCGGACTGCATATGCAGGAAAAACAAATACTTGGGCTTTTTCTTTGTGGGAAGAACTTGTTTCTCTTCTTATATCATTTTGGGATGAACTTGTATTGTTGTGAGAACAATACAACAAAACTTTTGGAGCCAAAAATCCTCTTTTGAATCACCAACCATGTAGCAAGACTGGTGAAACATGAATAACTTGCACCACTTGGAACCAAAACCGCTGCTCTAAATCCGGATAAAGATCTTTCAACTTGCAACTCTTTATAGACGTTTTTGGAGTAATACAAGCTCAGATTATGTCACACCCAGACATGTCATATTGTATTCCTTGTAAGTGCTTCATTAATTTACCAACTGGCGAAATAATAAAATGTGAAGGGTTGTTCAGCTGCCGGATCTTATCCCTGGTCATCTACATAGGACATCACCAGATCCCTTGACCCATTTGTGGTAATTGACAATTCTGGTCCCTCTTCTACCCAACACTGTTGAAGGCTAGAGCTTTATTCTCCATTGGCTCTCTTCTTCTGCCTCTATCATCATCTTTTTTCATTTTTTTCGCAGGTGACCAACATTTCCTAGGACTGTTCTTTACTACTGTCTTTTTATAGACTGCTATGTCTAAGATTTACACCTTTCTTTTCAGCTTCTTTTCCTTGATCTAGATGTAAATTTTGATTTAAATGTGTTTATTTGTTGGAGACCTTTTGGCACTCCTGTTCCCATTTATGTGACTTGGCCATTCACTGCTATTGATTAATCTCCTTCCTTCCCTTTAATAGAGGAGGACTCCTTTATATCAATATCTTTGTTACCTGAGCTAAAAATGGTAAAAATATATGTAGTATTCTGTAAAGAAGATGTGCTCCTTCAGAAATTTTTAGATGAACATGCCTTGTAACTTTTACACAGGAATGTATGTGTTCTTGTACCATAAAAAATTATGATTCTGTTTAGTTGCTTTTTTGTTTATATAAATTATCTTCTTGTGACAGTATATCTAGATTTATTTCTGGGAATCTAATGACATTTTTCATGTCTTGGCTCTTCACTTGATATTGATGAAGTTAAAAGTATTTCTGTTCTTTTATATTTCATGGAAATTATAGAAATTGGCATTTTGTTTTCAAGGCAAGTTTACAAGATTGGATTGCACGAGTAAGGTGCAAAGTTTCCATTTCCATTCTATTGGGTTCTTAGTCTACCATTCAAAATATTAACTTTTTTGTTCTATGATATTTAGGCTTTTAGCCGTATAAGCTGTAAGCCCCTGTTTCTGTACTTGCTTTTATCCCCTTATTCCAATAAGTAGGTTTGCACTTTGCATCAGGAGAGGTACAATTACAGAAACGAGGTTCATGGAATTTTCATTTTTATGTGACAGTTGCCTTCATTGTGGTGTTGGCGAAGGATCTACTCCAATGATGCGTCGTGGCCCATCTGGACCAAGGACACTTTGCAATGCCTGTGGGTTGGTATGGGCCAACAAGGTTAGACCATTGATTGCTGAATTTGTTGTGGTTAACACTGCAAAAGATATATAATTTCTCTTGATTTGTGTTTGACAGATACACAGCACTTTGTTTGATTTGTGTCACCGATGTGCCTTTTGCCATTTCACTAATATGTTTTATGACCCCTGTAAAATGTGATTTTGGCTTCCCTTTATTGTGTAGTGTTGGTTATAGTCTTACCCAGCATTAAATATCCATGCTTGTGTCTCGTCCGTTGAGTTTTTCCTTATGATATTACGAACTGAAAGATTTTTTTGCAGGGAAAGCAAATGATGATATTTTCTCCCTTATGTTTGATTTTAAATGTTTGTTAATTTGCAATTAAAAGTTGTCCAATTTATTTCAAATATGATTGAGCTCTCTCTCAAACCACTGAGTCTTGTTTGACCCTCCAATTTGAGATTTTCTGTGCATACAGGTGAGAAATTGATTGCTGGAAGAATATTAAATTTTCATATAGATTCATTGCCAATTTGAATTCTTTTCGTGTATAAGCAGTTTGAACATGCTTGTTTTTTAATATTATTGTATTGTAGTTGCCTGCTGAATTTCCATGACCATATGTGGCATTTATAGATTGTAGATGTTAGAGGAAACATATTTTTTTCAAGGGAAATTTGAATTTCTCTTTGAAAACTGCTTTGTGCAAGCAAATTACCTGTAAGGTTTAATGAAAAGATTGTCCAAGGATTGCTCCAAATTATTTGTATAATTTGTTGATTTTTTCTATATATTAGCCAATCCTATTTGTCATCAATGATCTCCCATTTGGGCATTTATTTCTCTGCCTCATTGTGCATCTGGTTTCAATAGATTCCTTTTGCCTTCACACAGCCTTGTAGAAGTAGCCCATTGAGGATTTTTCCCATCTACTAATATCGACATTCTGATCAATGATAATGAAATTTGCACATTTGTTGTGCATCTAACAAAAAACTCATTAAAAACAAATGTGGGGATGATCTTCCATCGAAGTGACTAGCAAAGATAGACTTAATCCATTCAATTGAAGTGAACATAAATGCCCTTCTACAAATTAATGCTTTCTATGAAAATTCTTCTTTTTACAATGTTTGTAGGCTCAACCTACTAGAGGCGCCAACCCCTCATTGAAATCCTGAGAACTTTTCCCACTAGAGGCACCAAACCGTCATTCTATTCGTGAGCACTTGCCCACTAGAGATACCAACCCCTCATTCAAGTTTCCTCCACAAACTCTCTTCTTCAAACTGCTATTATGGCGACAATAAATCTTCCATAAAACTGATTACAATCTTCTCATAAACTCTTATAAATCTGTCATACAAACTTCACAATACTTTCTTCAAAATGCTTCATAAATCTGCTGCAAAGTCTTCTTTACCATTGTATGAAACCCTCCTCATAGGTCTCATCAAGTCTTCACAAATCTGATGCCATTATTCCCATATCTTTTCTTTTCAATCTGCATTGCATTGTTCTCATACTCTTCTCATCTAATCTGCCATTTATCTTCAGACTCTTTATTAGATCTGCAATCTTTCTTCTTAATAATGCCCCTTGGTGCATATACTTTGTTTTCCTTTAAACACATATTACACGCTTCTCCTTTGCTTTCAATCTCTCTCTATATATCTTCATGTTTATTGAAGGGACATATCCCTTATGAAAGTAGAAATCTCTTGTAAATGAAACATGTTTTTAGAAACAAAACAAATTGCACCCTTTGAGAAGACATACTAATCGCTATAGTCTTGTTCATAATTAGATCACACCCCTTAAAGACTAAAGATTCTTTCTTTTTAACAACTTGCACCTTTTGTCTTGTAAATGCTAATTGCTGACTTTCATCTCTTAAACAAATCATGATCTTTAAAAAGATCTCTTTCTAGAATGTAAATGTTGCTTCCAACAATTACTTCTTTCCTGATTTAATGTATGTTTCTACAGATTGTAGCTTTACTTATTGCTTAATGGAATTGTTGTATTAACATCTTTTTTAAATTTATTGCTCTCATGATAATTGCTCCTTAATACAATCGCTTGCCTAATGGAATACACATTACTTGATATTGGAGATCACTGCTTTAGTTATTATGGAGATCATTACTGTTGTTTGCTCATTATGTGAATCACTGTGTAAGACTTTGTAATTACTGTTTGTCTCAATAAACAAAGCCTTCCCTTGTGATCATTGCATATTGTTTATTAATATAAACATTTTAATACAATTGCTGTCTTTGACATTTCGATTAGAATCACTCTCTTTGATCTCAACTGGTGCGTAATAAACTCAGTCGCTTTATCAAAGTTAGTCGATGCAGCAATAATAAAGGATAGTTGATTTATCAAACTTAGTCGCTGCTCATACCACAATTGACTGGAGTGATCATAAATGTATATGTTTCATTTTCATGTTGAAGGGATGGCACATTAGCATTAACAAGGAAAGCCCCTTAAATTGTAATCATTTATTTCTATCATTTCTCAATTAATCAATGCCCCATAAACTTGATGCCCATGAAATATAAGCTTTATTCTTTTCACAAAATACTTCGATGCCCATGAAGGATCTTTTGTCATTCTTCAAAAACCTGACCAATATGTCAACAACTTCTTGACATCAATGACAATATTTCCAACAAGTTCATTCTCATCCAAAGGATCAACTCTTTTCTGAGTAGATATTGACCAAGAGTTGTCTTTGCTTTTTTTTCTTTGTTTTTAGCATAAGCTTCTAGGGACAACGAAGCCAGACCATGTTTGCTCGGTCTAACATCATAACTTGACACTTTTGTCAAATGCCATATAAAGCTATAAATGCATTGAGAACATTCACAACCTAAGTTGACGATTCAGATAGAGGGTTTGAGTTGGGTATGTGGGCCCTTAGGAATGAACTTGATGACTTACCTTTCAATGCCCTAAAATTTACATATTACTTCGTTCAAGGTAGGCATGGGTTGGAAATAGGTCGAGAATTTTTTTTCTGACATAATGATTAGCTAATATTAGTAAAAACAAAAAAACCATTTGGGTTACTTGAAACATAACAAATCTCTAATCCTTAATTGGTTTAGATCAAGTAAAATTAATTGCTACCACTAAATCCTAAAGGCTAAAAACAAAAAGACAATGTTTAGGGTTAAGGTTAACACATATTGAAATTGAAAATTACCACCCCTAACCCTAAACCAAAAACATCATTTAGGGTTATAGTTAGTAGAATCCTGTGTTACTCTTGGATGCATACTAGCCATTGTTTGACAGGTCCTAGTACTGGGGACTTTGCGGTGCCTTGGAGATGTCCACCTTGTCATTCGGGATAAATTTTGTTTTGACCCTAATGTCTTGGAGACATGACGACTTCTTGGGGACACTAGTCATCCCCAAGACAGTTGGGAGGTCTGGCCATCCCCTTTTAATTACACTCAATTTTTAATTAAAAAAACCCAAAATGTATTTAAAAATATTTATTTGTTCTTTTGTGGGCTCTCACACCACTCTCAGCACTAAATGAGAGATTTTGATCTGCAAAACAACAATTTTCAAGCTCCTTTATGGTGTGTGAAAGTCACATATTGTCAATGTTGACTCTGCAAGATTTGAAAGCCGTTTTTGGTCATTTTAGTTTTTTAAATTTAGAAACGTTCTCATTGTTCAAGATAAAATCCGAGAAAAAAACACCTAGGATTTAAAGCTTCATTCGTATCTCTCAAGGTGGTGTTTCAATCTCAAGGTAGTGATTTAATATCATTGGAAACAATAGTTTTTAGTTGTTTTTCCAGTGATAAAATTGCAGGTTTGCAACATGTAACGGTAAAGGTTTCAGTCTTATTGAGGCAACCTCTTTGCCAATCTCAATACAAAGTTACGAACTTGTTGTTTCTTTTGTCAATCAGTACAATTCAGAGACATAGGGTGATTGATTGCACAAGTTCTTTGCAAGTTCAGGGGTAGCAGCATATTTTCAATGTTTTTATCATTTTGTAGTTGTAAATGTTATGTATTAAGGATCTATAATGTATATGATGAATGTCTAATCAATGTTATTATATGGATTTATGAAATTTTCTGTATTATCAAAAGGTTTCCTATTTTAAATAGCCGTCCCATCAGCCACCCCTTATCCATCCCCTTTGTCGTCCCCTAAAATAGCCTCCAAAAAGTGTCCTCGAAACGCGTCCCTCTTGCCCTTGCTGTTCCCATCCTAGAAACTTGGTGGAAGATACGTAAAATCATAAAGGAAACTTAACACTGGCACTGAACTAAAAGTAATTTAGGGTTAGGGATAGAATTTAAAATGTAATAATTTATTATTGTAAAAAAAAAAAAAATAGGGGTATAAAATGTAAAAGTTTTGGGCTTTACACTCTAATGGTTAGGTTTAATGTTGAAAGCTTAATGGTTAGTATTTAATGTAAAAATATTACTATTAGGGTTTAAAGCCTAAACTTCCTAATTTATAAATTAAAACTGTAATTGTATAAATAAAAAAAATTGAAAAAAAAGAAGCCATAAGGGTTACCTGAATGAAAATTAAATAGATGTTTGATGAGCGACTGAAAAGTGAGTCTCCTTGCTAGTATTTCAATCTAAAGTAATGCTACTATGATCAAAACTCAAATCTGCATTGTAAGCATGAGGTTTAGAGTCTAGGCTGAAAAGACAAGTGTTGTACAAACCATAGAAGTAGAAATCTGCAAAAAATCCCGATTATACTTGATTAATTCTGAATACTAGAGCCAGTCGATTTTTTCCCTGCAAAAATCCCGATTCATGAATAATTTTTTGACCAATCGTTTACCCAATTTTCAATGACCTTTTTGCATTTAAAGTGCATTCAAATCATATTAAAAATCCCTAAAAAACGGCAAAAGAAAAGTAAAAAATCATTGGAAAAGTCATTGTTGAAGATCACACGATTTTTGAGCTATTTGTCAAGATCACAACTCATGTTTTTGGAAATTCATAATCACTGGCATGTAATATTGTTTCCTTGTTGGTTGCTTCTCTATTATGTGCTAGATTGTCTTTTCACTTGAGTATCTTGTAACACAAACAAACTTTAAGCATCAATTTAACTATGAATTAATTGCCGAAATTAAAAGCTTGAAGAAAAAGGAAAAAAGGAAACCCTTAGGGCCTTAACTGAATGAAAATGAAGATTTTCAATTTTGGCTGAAAAATGAGTATCTCCTAAGTGATCCAATGCTAGTCATTCTCAATCTCAAGTAATTCTACTATGGTCAAAATCCAAATTTGCACTGCTAAATTGAAGTTCAGACTGAAAAAGCAAGTATTTTACAAACTGGGAGCTTCAATCCAATTGTGAATTAATCATGATTTTTGAAAAAATGCAATTAAATTGATCATGAATGGGCTTTGAAGTTTGTGTTGCGATCACAAAAAAATAGCAATCCGATTTGAATTGGATCACCAACATGTGTTTAATTTCTGCCTGTATGATTAATACATCCTACATCACCTCTTTTTGGCAGTTGGAGGTTCTCAATGGTAGTTTTAGGGTGGTGATGGATCTCTTTGCTTTGTTTGGTGTTGTTTTACTTTGCGAAGGTTATGGTTGAGCCAGTGCGGCTTTGGTTGGTATTATATAATCTACAAAGTAGTTTGTAGATGCAGTCTTTAGTTAAGGTTTTGTTGATGCGCGTTTTGTGACCCACCAACACTAGAACAAAATATCGAGATATCTTATCCTCTCTTGATCAAAATCGTTTGTATGCGAAGATTGCGAAAGATCACACAACATATTCCAAGGTTCCTTTCGTGTCAGTTCTTGACTGTGGATAAGCTCAATGGTAAAGGTGATTTGTTGTTAATCACGAGGGGCCTTACGTTTACGTTTACTCAAGTTGATTACACATGAGCAAGATGTGGGAGTTGTTGAAAGATATTTAGATAGAGTACTTTTTTTGGATTTTAAAAATATGTGGAAAGCAAACGGGAATAGGGTTCAGGAATTCTATTCTACTCCTAAGGGTAATGACAACAATAGATACCACTTTGATGGACGAATTCCAAAATAACCAAGCTCCACTTCACCAAGATAAACTACAACTACGCAAGAACTGGTGCAATCTTCAAGGGATTAAGCAAATGATTTTCATACCACAACGAACACCATCAAAACGAACAATGCACATTGAATGATAAAAGTTAAGGATCCATGAAAGTGAGGGTTCAGGCTAACTTTGCACAACAACTTACAATCAGTAAACCATCAAAAGTATGAACGATGGAATTCATTAAAACATCATCACATTCTCCATTGAAACCAAAACACTTTATGTAACCAATCTAATCTAAATGAGGGAATAAGAGAACAAGCAAGCACTAATACACTTCAAGCAGTAACCAAAGTTCAATGAAAACTCTATTGTCTCAGTAGCTCATAGCAACAATCTCAAAATTTTGTCCTTTACAAATGAGAGGCAAGGCCTTTATATGGGTCCCTGATTACAATGAATGGCCTTGATCAAAATGAAACCGATGGTCCAGATTGTGCCTCATCAACCCTAATTAGGGTTAGGGCAAGAAGAAAGAATCTGCATTAATGAAGGGGTGCATACATACCAATCAAGAAGAGAACCTCCGTGTTGGTGGGTAATAAATGCCTGCTACGCATGCCTATTTAGTAGGAGAGTGGGGCGACATGAATGCCCACTATGCATTAAATGTACCTCTACCCAAAATAGCCTATGTTTGACCTTACTGTTTGAATGTATGGAATTTGCCCAATACAGTCTTCAACTCGTCCACACTGACACTTGGCGCTGATTCTCGTTTGAATTGTAGGACTGTCATCTCTCGTTCAGATTTGCTCAAGCTGTTCTCCCAATCTGGCAACAAGTCCTCGGTTGTGTGCATGGCATTTGAGAAAATGGAGAAGTTCTCAAAATCATCCCTCGCGAAGGAATTCAGCCGAAAGAACTCTTCTAGTTTACCTCTTAGGTTGTCCACCGTTATTTCATTCGCAGCCAATCTCAGTGATAATAATGATGCAACTGTGTTGGAGATCCCTTGCTGAATATTCTCGGCTACCCTCTTCAATCGAGTGGACTCCTTGCTAAAATGTTCAAACATTTCCTTGGCCATGATCATTGCGCTATACCATCGGGCAAAGGCGTATGCCTCTCCTTCCTTGAGTACTTCACCATCAACCAATATTTTTCTAGGAGTATCCATCAAATCTTGCAAGTTTGAAATCACCTCATCTTGATAAATACGTTCATCTTCCCACGATTGATCCATGCAATGAATCCTAGAAAGGACGACCAGTGCCCTGTCATGAATTTGCACCAAGTCCTCAACATGTTTGTATGCCTCCTATCCAAGTTTCTGCACCCTGAGAAATTTGTCTGGTCCTTTCGATACCCTCTACTGACTCTATTGTCCTCAAATTTGAGATCACAAATTTGTGGCAACCCTACAAAATTTTCTTGACAAGACGTAGTGGTATCCTCTTTGATTTGAACGTCCTGAATAGAGTGTTAAAAGAGATAATTCGTCATCCCTGAAGAGTTCTTTATAGCACACATTTCTTGCATTTTTAAGTCCTTTTCTTTGTTTTTCTTCTTCTTATTTGGTGTTTAGTCTCTGTATTTCCCTTGAGTCAATAGCCCTTTGAAATACACTCGTTTCGAGCTAAGTTAGACATCAAACGGAGTAGTACAACTCAAGTTATGATGTAAAAGGTGGGGTTTTTCAAGCCGACTGCATATTCTTTGAAAATCCTTAAAAGGTGGGGTTTTTGAAGTCAATTACGCGAGTTTGAATTATATTTAATATATTATGTGGATTTTATAGTCCATTTTCAAATTTCAACTCATTCCGAGTTGATTCGACTATAGTTTTTAATATTTTAATGAAATTAGCTAAAAATACTCGGATTTCATTTAAATACTATAGTTATATATTAAATCAATCAAAATTCAAAGCTTAATTATTAAGAAGTGTAGTTTTTACTTTTCATTGCATGTCATCCTTATGCAAAACATATAAAAAACTCACTCCTTTGTCTTTCTCCATGTTAAATACGTTGTTTTTAACCTTCAACTGCATGTCTTTTCTAAGTTATCATATGTGTAGATGAATCTTCAAAAACAACGTATTTAATCCTTCTTTAATCACATGTAAATGCATTTATAAAGTGCGTTTTAACCATAGTTACAAGCCTCGGACTCGGCAAGGTCGGATTGGCCTCAGACTCGGCCTCGGCAGCCGGACTCGGCAAGGACTCGGCAAATCGAAAAACCCAAGAAATTCAAAGATTTTTAAGGATTTAAAGCATTTTTCATTCATCATTTAGTCAATTAACATCAAATACACAATAATTGAGATAAATAG
>MU227856.1:1261674-1277193 GCA_018584345.1 Thuja plicata
TGTCTCATTAGTTAATCCTTTCTCAAATTAATAGTTATCTTGCATATATCATTTGAGCGTTTTAATCCAGGTTTTTCTGAAGACTTTGTGCTTCAAGAAATCGGGGTTACTATAGAGACTAGTGGCTGATATACTCCAAGGACTGAATACTTTGAGCTTCAGTATTGGACAATAGGTTAGAGTACTTATTCGAGGTGAGGATAGGAGACTTTGAGCTCATTGTATCACTTCGTCTTTAGATAAATCAACTGCTGCCTCGTTTGATTGTTCTTAAGTCATCGAGTCACCGGTATTAGTGTTGCAAGGTGAACTGTATGTCTTACAGTTCAGTTCTACTCGAAGCCACCTGTGGTAAGAAGGGAGCCTCCCCTATTGCTGAGAGGAGAGAGCAATCTCACATACTGCTGCCTAAAACACACGTTTTGCAAGTTGTAGTCTTAGTGACTTGCAAAATATTTAGCCAACAGACTCTGTCAGAAGAACTAAAGGAGGAACAAAGGTTGGGCCTTCTTCTCTCATTGGATGAGGTAGTCTATTTATATATTCGCACGAGGCCTTGATCTCGCCTTCTTGTTTCTGATATTTCCCTTCTAGTTTCCTCATCTTATCTTTCATTACCTGTGCAGAATCTTTACACTCTTAAATAGCCTGTTCTCAGGAAGCATGACCCAGATCAAACTCTGTCACATTATACTCCTCTGCTATCTTATGGTCTTTTGCTTTGTCAACCGTAGGTACTACAATTTGCAAGGTTTTGGATCTAGATTCTCTTCTGATGACTTTTGTAAACCTCTTGGCCTTGCCTTTCTCCTCCGGTTTGTTGACTCGGTTCAACCTTTCCTGCAACTCAAATGCCAGTTCAACCTCTTTCTCCTGACCTTTCTGTAGTTTTTGCCTTAACCTCTCTGGAATGGCAGCACTGTGATCATTCTGAATTGTCAAATGCTCTTGCCTTTGTACTTCCCTTACATCAATCTCTTCCTCGACTATAGGACTTTCTGTTTTTGCCTCAGGAACCACTACCTCTACAACAAGAATTTCTACGTCTACAACATGAATTTCTGCCTCTACAACATGAATTTATGCTTCTACCGCATGTTCCTTAATCTCCATTGTTTGTCGCTCTAGAATAGCATCGAGACTTTCCTCAATGGAAACATCTCGCTCTTTGTTTCTTCCTTGGGCGCACTCCAGATAGGCATTAATGCTTTCTTTGTCCTGTACTAGCTTGGCCATGTGATCTTCTTGCTCAATCCTCCTACTTGTCTCTACTTTTCCTTTGGGGAAAGGATCTGTCTCTTGCAAACTTGGAGTCCGACTTGGTGATGATGGAGTGGTTGCCGACCTTTGCCTCTTTCGCTGGGGTTCTTCGATGTGAAGGTCGGGCCTACCTCTCGGTTGCATTTCCTGAGCAACACTCTTTCCTTTCCTTTGTTCAGCACTTCCTGACGAGATTTCTCCTTCCATTCTCCGTCCTTAGGGCTGCTTTGGTCTGTCATCCCGCAGTGGTTGATGACCCATCAATTTATATGTCAAGCTATCCTTCGGTACCTTCAACTTATCAAACTGCCGATCAACCCACCATTTGTGAATTCGAGAACTGGTGCTGATAATGTATCAATGTCTAAAATTTCGTTCATTGACCAGTCATATGGATGGATGGTCTTTTCCTTCTCTGGGTTATATCCCTTTTGGATCATATTCAGATCTTCTTCCATTTGATCAGGCACTCGAAAGATCTTGCATGCTCTAATCATATTGAGTGGCAACCTAGAATACATCCTCCTTCTGATCTCATTTTCATCTTCATTTGATGCTGGTATTTCACACCTCCCACTATAATTTTGTTGCAAGGATCATAATTTGCCCTTGCTTGAAAAAGTGGTAGACGATAAAAATGCAGCTCCTCTAATGACGTTTCAGCTGCCTGCAAACAAGGGCACATCTCAACTGCTTCTTTGCCTATAGAAATTGGGAATTCAAGTCCCAACTTCCTCTTCTTCTGAAGTTTGTCATAAACTGGTAATTGCCTAGTGACCTCAAGCAAGACCATCTTATTAGTGGGATGTCTCGGGAGCTTATACGACTGCGCAGAAAATCTTGCAATCTGATGTAGGAGAAGGTAGGGAACTAAATGAACCATGCTCCGTACTCCTCAATCAATTCCATTGCCCCAACTGATAATCTCATGTGCAATCTCTTTTGCAGAGTCCTAGATAATGCGCATTGCAAAAGCATCTTTGACTCCGACATAATCATCTTTGTCATATAAATGCAACTGAGGGTAGCATTCATGCACCTTTAAGTGCTGGGCACCACTTCCAATTGTTCCTTTGCACCTCAACCCATCATATTTTGTCTTTCGAGCCAGCATGTAGATCATGCAGGAGCTCATGTAAAACTTCCCTGACTGCTCCAGATTCACCAGTTGCTCATTTAGGTTGTCACTAATTATCCCAACCCAATCCATATTGTTGAATCCTTCGACTACCTGTTCAATGAAATACCGCATCCACGACTCAAACTGATAGGATCGTGGAATTAAATCATTGTATTCAATCTGCTCAGCATCATTATGAAATCATTGTATTCAAACTGGAGATTGAGCCAGATTAGCTCCTTAGGCAACTTGGAATGGTGGGATCTTTTCCTTCGCAACCATTAACTATTTATCACGCCTTCACAATGCTGAATTCCAACGGTGAAAACTCTATGTGCTTGCTCTTTTGATTTTAGTATCATTTAATAGAATGTAGAGATTTTGAATGCTTCTGAAATTGATGGTGGAGAGAGATTTGCTATAATCTTTCTATCTGGATCCTTGACTGTTCTGTCATTTGGATTGTAGTGTCTTGAGCATTCCACGACCAATTCTGCATGTTGAAAAGCTGGAAGAAAACCAGCCGCAACTACGATCCCACTGTTAACAATCTGAGTAGCCAAGTGTGTCGGTTCATGATCCTTGTATCCAAACATCCTCCTACTGAACTCGTTCAAGTCTAGGCAGTCGAGATTCGTGTCACCAACATCTTTCCACTTTGATAGAATTTTGGATTCAGGATAGAATCCCTTCTGCTCATTCTTGATCAATTGCTTCCTGGTCAAACTCGTTCATCTGGGTTCTACCATTTCCACCTCCTGTAAAACATAAGTTAAACATACATAAGAGCATGCAAGAAATGGAAAAAGCAAACCAAAGTTCTCCTTTGCAAATAAAATTGTCCTTGAAGGAGAGAAAATTTTGCAAATTCATCAAAAACTTTCCACACTCTCTCAAGAAAGAGATTTTCTCTCTCTAGAAAATCATGTCTTCTCTTCGAATTTTGAAACTTACTCCAAAAAAAACTCTTTGCTCATAAATTCACAGCTTCGTCTGATTTTTTCAAACTTAAAATGACTTCGCTTCTTTCCAGTAAATATTTTCTCCTCAAGATTTCTCTTTCGCTCTGAAAATTATCATGCAATTTCCTCAAAATCCTCTCGCAACTTAACCAAAATTCTCATAACCTTCTCTTCAACTTGTTCTTCAATTTCTGTGTGAGAATGAAATGGGAAGAGTATTCTTATATAGACATTTAACCAGGAAAAGCTGCTTAAATGGTTGAGCCAATTTTAGGCAGCTTTTATCGCTTTTATTGTAGGTTTCCATTTTGGAGAAGATTTTCTGCCACTTGTCACGATTTTTCTCTCATTTTTTTGAAGATGCCAATTTGGGTGCTTTAACTTCATCAAGAAGTTTCATCCATGTTTGCTCACTTTTTTGATTTTTTTGAAATTTGTTAATTAAATATTAAATAAAATTTTATATTTAATATTTAATTTTTTCTTTAAATTCCAAAAATCGATTTATCTTCTAATTTGCCTTTTTTTGATTTACTAATTAAAATTAATTTTTCCTTTTTTATAAATTTTAAAGTTTTTTTTTTAGGCACATGTTTAGGCAAATTTTAATTGCTTTTCTTTCACCCCCATCGTGGCCTTGGGCATAATCTTTACATTGAAGTGGATTTTAGGTTTGAAATGTTTTTATACTCCGTGTTTACTCAACCTTAAGCACATATTTAATGTCATGGAAGATCTCGCTATTCTTAGGCACTAACATTTTGGTCCCTCAACGTTTATTCACCCATATCGTGGTTTCTCATACTTTATATTATTCATTGCCCCTTGAATGTTTGTGCACATATAGTCATCCGTTACAGAGTATTTACTTTCAATGTCTCCATTCACTAGAATATGTGCTTGGGCGCAATTTGGGAGGATACGCGGATTTTTCTTCTTTTACTCTCCTTCATTTATTGGGATATGCACTTGGGTGCGACTTTGAACATTTCATGGATTTCCTATTATTAAGTATTCCTTCTTTACCATCCATATGCACTTGGGCGCATTTCTTCATCCACGGCGGACATTCTTTTTTGTATTATTACGCGATTCACTTGGATTTGTGTTGGGCGTGGATGAGGTTCTTTAATGTTTCCGTGACTTAGTTTGAAATGTGCCCGAGCGCGTTCTCATGCATATGTCGATGTTTCCCTTTAAGAAACTTTCTCGACTTCATGTATTTCACGCTCGAGCGCGGATGAGGTTCTTTCATTCAATCAATACTCTCGTGGATGCTTTCTTCTTACTTCTGTCCCCGACATGGATAGGATCGAGCTCACCACAGACTTACTTTACAAACTCTAACTCACTTTGCTCGAGTTGCGCTCATGTGCATTCAAGTGAAGGGTATAGGCAATATTTCCCTGCCTAATGAGTATTTGCGCTTAGAGTGCATATGAAGCTCTATCGTAAACGTTCCTTACATGGCGAGCATTTCTTGACTCAGTGTAAAGTGTGTCGGGGGTGTATCAGTAGCCTTTGTGGATTTCTTTAATTGTCGACCACTCCTTGACATTATTAAAATTGTGCTCTGGGCGCATTCGAGGGACAAGAAAAAACCTCTTTTAGTTGAGTGCGATTTGGGCACTTTGGTAGATTTGTTTGTCCTTCCAAAATTCCTTCATTATGAGCTATTAGCGCTCAGAGCGCATCTGGAGGCAACACATGGACTTTTCTATCAAGCGGGATTCTTCCATCATGAAGAAATCACGCCCTGGGCGCAATTAAGGCATACTCATTCGACAGCTGCTGAACAAAGGTCATTAGGGTTCGATTCTATTACAAATATTCCCTAAGTCACTAGTAACTGCGCTACCAAGCATGAATCTGCTTCAATGGATGGTGCTTGCATTCAGGAACAACAGATGAAATCAACAATGGATTTGAAAGGATTAAGTTGATTCCATGAATGCATTAAAATGGTGTCCATGTGATATTTGAGGCTTTGTCATGGACTTTTCTCATTTGGAAGGATTCCCTGAGTGTGGAGGGGTTGCGATCAGGTTTACTCTTGACTCGTGTTAGTGAAAGCGCACATTTCTTCGCACTTGAATTCCCATGCCAATGAGTGTGATGTAGATATGTATAGAACTTCTACCTTTTGCAATATTCACTTTAGTTGCCACAACATGATGCTTCTTGAGCGAATCAAGGAAACTGTCACGAACTTTTGCCTTCGAAACTCATTTTCTTTGGTAATGAAAACCGTGCCCATTATCTATGTCTTCAGACTTTGACAACTCTGTATTGTAATGTGACAACTCTCAAGGGGCAATGGTGATGGTTCTTTCATATCCATGTACAATCATTGTCACAAGAGAAACAGTGACCCACTGGCTCAATATGTTGGTAAGTGGATTTTGTATTCCCCGAGCCTCTCTATGATTTTCATGGTCTAGCCTTCGTGAGCACCATTCAGAGCTTTTGGCAGATTTTCAAACCTTTGCATGTTTTCCATGCTACTTGTACATTTGTGCTTTTGATTTTAAGTGAGGAGGGAGGGATTTCTTTTTCCGTTGATAATCTCATGCTGCGACTGAGTAGCATTCTGAAGCACTGATGTTCTTGGAGGTATATTTCTTGGCACTTTCAACCCCTTCTCATGCTTTTCAATTCTCTTTTTAGAGTTCGTGCTAAACAGATGGTGTAAACTTCTCTCATTGCTAAAGCCAAATTACATCACCTCTTTCTGCTTGAAGAAACAAGGAACTTTAAGAGAGTAACACCAGAGCTACCGAGAAAACACAACAAAAAGGCCAAACAAACTAAAAAGAATTGGGGTCCTGTTTCAAATGGGCGATGTGTGAATTGGTCACAACGTCTGGCGACTCCATGGGTGAAATGTTGAAAACATTTCAAGGATAAAAACTCAATTCAAACCCAGAATCTTTGGTTAATAAATCTTACGCCACCACGAAGAGAGGAAACGTACTAAAAAGGGGAGTAGAATCATATATTTGATCAAGACACCTTTTATTTGTGATTGCCTAAGTGCATGCAAATGAATTAAATTCCCGCTTGACAAGACCGCTTGGAATCCCTGAGATTAGCCATGACAAGTTATATATCCTTCTTAACTCCAAAAGCATCTTGGACATTGCATTGCTGCCAATCAGGCGTCCATAGCCCCGACGAGGTTGTCGCTGTAATTTCCATGGAAATTGCTCTACTTAGGAAAACTATTCTTTTGAATGTTTGTAGAGATTTTCGCATACTCCCAAAGCCAATCCTTGAATCTTTTTATCAAATACCAAGGTCCGAAAGCCGAATTCACTTCTTTAGGGCAAGATACAATATGATTTGATTACAAGGAATTATGTTTGTTGAACTAAGACAAAACACATTCTCTGAAATGCTGCATATTGTTCACTGCTCTAAACATCATAAACTGATTTCATTTCAAATTAATTGCACTTGCAGAGCTTCACACTTATGCCACTCACCATACACAACCACTTATCCAACTCATACCGTTTACAAAAAGATCTAAGCATATATATATATATATATATATATATATATATATATATATATATATATCCACCGCAATAATCAATTACATCATTTAGGTTGGCCTAATTAGATGAAACATGTAGTATACAAATTGTCAGCCCAAAATATTATCTCCAAGGCTTTGCGGAAGGAAAACAAAATATGTGAAGCATTGTTGGCTAATTTTTTTTTAAGTAGTCGTAGAAACACTACTTACAAAATGGGGTATTTAGTAACAGTATGTGAGAAATAATGTCTCCTGTCAATTTAGAGTAGGCACCCTTCTTATTGCTGCTGAATCAACTAACAGTTAACAAGAACTTCAAACTAATTTAAGATTTGATGTTTCATGTATCACTTCCTCTTTCTTTAGGAAGGATTTCACTTTCATAAATATGCACTCTACAAACAACAGACCTTTTACAATTTCACTTCTAAGCACTAGTTGGAGCAATAATACCAATAATCTCAAAATTAACCGAAAGATTAATTGTTAAGCGTACAGGTTAACTATAGACTAAGGAATATATATAAGCTCAGAGAATTATACACTGTCCTCAAATGGTTTAAACTATGAAGCAACGATATGATAAGCACAAAGACTTTAACAAATGCAACTTCCTTTCTACTTCTAGTATCACTAAGAACCACAACTCAAAGTCTATGCATTCACTTCTAATTAACTCACATTGATAATTACAACACAAAGTCTGTACAAAATCAGATTTAAGGGTCAAGTTATAATAAATTTCTTAATAAATCCAAGATAATTTCACTTTTGCAATGTAAGAACACAACAATGATATTACAAGCTCACCCAACTCAAATATAGAAAACACTTGCTCTTTTATTAACTTAGAAATCAACTTGCACAAATTAAAGCATTTGCACAAATTCAACAGAGTTTTCTTGCAATGTATAAAGATAAAAATTACAATTAGGCTCCCTCCTGTATATAGGTGAGGGGCTTAAAGAAAAAGGTGGGAGAAGTCCAACTAATTTTGACTTTTTCCGCAATTATGACTTATTCCAAATTGTAGCCCTAATGTAACTTAACTTGCAATTTGTTTACATGTGATTACAATTTACAATTTACATGTAATTTGTCAAAAAGAAATTGCAAGTGCATAGTTGAAAACTATTCTAAGTGTTTGACAAGACACGACTCTATTTACATCATCCTTTATCAAATTCCTTATGCTGCTACATGATGCTCCTTCTTGAAGTAATCGGGTTTGGTGGAAGTATCTTGAACCAGAACAGGAACTTGCACCCTTGATTGTTTTGCATCACAATGGCCTTTATTGGGAAAGCATCTTTTCAATGCTTCATGACCATTTCAGTCTTGAAAGCATTCTATGCTCTCAATTTTTTTTAAACTTTTCCTCCACCTTATATGGCTCCATCATGTGATTGTTCTTGCTTCGTGTCCTCCAGTGTTGGAGTCTTCTTGCAAAATAAGGTCAATGCCTTGATTTGTTAATTGGGTAGATCGTATGTGCCAACACGAGAAACCATGGAACTTTCTTCAAGGGAAGAAAGTTACAAAGCACAAAAACTACACTTGGGAAGAAAATGGGAATTTCATCTTGGAAGGACATGCATGGGAAGAACTTCAAAATGATACCATCAGTGAAATTCGGAACTTGGGAAATATATTGCAAGTGGGGAAGAACACAGGAAGATCACTTTTAAATGGGAAGGTATTGTTGCACTTTGCATACATACTTTGAGACCCGATTTTAAGTGACGTTTCAGTGCATTTTAACCCAAATTCGGGTTTTGGAAGATCAATTGCAAGTAATGGGAAGTACTTTTTGTTTAACAAGTGTAAAATATGCCCCTTAAGGCCAAATTTGGGTCTTGGAAGATCAACTGCAAATTTGGGAAGAACATGGGAAGAATATACGTGCCATGGGAAAAACCAAACTTGGGAATATCATATGTGCCACAAGAAGAACCATTTTGGGAAGCTCTTTTTACTTCTTGCAACGCGAATTCACAACATTTGAGGGGAAGGACTAATTCGTTGCAGCTTGTTCACAAGGGGAACAACTTTGCGTAATCATTATTTTCATACCTCTTGCAATGTGGTTGAAAAGAGAAAACTAAAAATTGCAGCCCTCTTGGAAATTTTACAACAGCACCTAGGGGCATTTATGGATTTGTATTTGCAGACTTCATGCTTGAATTAGCACATCATTTTGCAAGTTTGTAGAATTATGAAAACTTATTCACTGGAATATGATTTTGAAGTTTTGCAATATCACTATAAGATTTCATCATGGACATATTTGAGCATTTTGAGAGGAGCATTTTTGCTGCAGCTGAACAAGGTATAATGGCAACACGAGGCATTTGAAGGATGTAAATGATTCTGATTTTGGAACAGCGCTATGTGCTTTATGCTTTACAACTTTCTTGTGTAGCATACTTGCAAATTTTTCCTCCAGTTTTGTTCATACCATAATACTCTTTGCATTTAATACAAAAACCCTAAATGCAGAGCAAATACACATAAAGACCTCCATGATTTTTACAAGAGAAACCATGTTTTTAACAAAAAGCTAAAAGAAACCATCAAAATCTGAAAACAAAAACAAGAAGGAACCCCAAACGATTTTAAACAACACGTTTTTAACAAAATGTACCTGGAAAAGACCGAAGAATAACCAAGAATGGTGCCTTACTGTTGTAGAGAAAAGGAGAAAAGCGTGACTCAAAATGCTTCCAAAAGCATGGAAGAAACTTCAACACTCTGCAAACAACTTGAGGAAATCTTCTGCGCGGGCCTATAAGGGAGCTTGGAAGAGTTTAAAGTAAAATAAAACTGAAATACTGCAACGCTTAATGCGTTCTCAGTTTTGGACAAGTTTTGAGAATCAAATTGCGTGTTTCAAGCAGGAAAATCAGTATGATCATATGTGCCAACACGAGAAACCATGGAACTTTCTTCAAGGGAAGAGAGTTACTAAGCACAAAAACTACACTTGGGAAGAAAATGGGAATTTCATCTTGGAAGGACATGCATGGGAAGAACTTCAAATGATACCATCAGTGAACTTCGGAACTTGGGAAGTATATTGCAAGTGGGGAAGAACACAGGAAGATCACTTTCAAATGGGAATGTATTGTTGCACTTTGCATACATACTTTGAGACCTGATTTTAAGTGACGTTTCAGTGCATTTTAACCCAAACTCAGGTTTGGGAAGATCAATTGCAAGTAATGGGAAGTACTTTTTATTTAACAAGTGTAAAATATGCCCCTTAAGGCCAAATTTGGGTCTTGGAAGATCAACTGCAAATTTGGGAAGAACATGGGAAGAATATATGTGCCATGGGAAAAACCAAATTTGGGAAGATCATATGTGACACAAGAAGAACCATTTTGGGAAACTCTTTTTACTTCTTGCAACGCGAATTCACAATATTTGAGGGGAAGGACTAATTCGTTGCAGCTTGTTCACAAGGGGAACAACTTTGCGTAATCATTATTTTCATACCACTTGCAATGTGGTTGAAAAGAGAAAACTAAAAATTGCAGCCCTCTTGGAAATTTTACAACAGCACCTAGGGGCATTTATGGATTTGTATTTGCAGACTTCATGCTTGAAGTAGCACATCATTTTGCAATTTTGTAGAATTACGAAAACTTATTCATTGGAATATGATTTTGAAGTTTTGCAATATCACTATAAGATTTCATCATGGACATATTTGAGCATTTTGAGAGGAGCATTTTTGCTGCAGCTGAACAAGGTATAATGGCAACACGAGGCATTTGAAGGATGTAAATGATTCTGATTTTGGAACAGCGCTATGTGCTTTATGCTTTACAACTTTCTTGTGTAGCATACTTGCAAATTTTTCCTCCAGTTTTGTTCATACCATAATGCTCTTTGCATTTAATACAAAAACCCTAAATGCAGAACAAATACACATAAAAAACTTCCATGATGTTTACAAGAGAAACCATGTTTTTAACAAAAAGCTAAAATAAACCATCAAAATCTGAAAACAAAAACAAGAAGGAACCTCTAACAATTTTAAACAACACGTTTTTAACAAAATGTACCTGGAAAAGACCGAAGAATAACCAAGAATGGTGCCTTACTGTTGTAGAGAAATGGAGAAAAACGTGACTCAAAATGCCTCCAAAAGCATGGAAGAAACTTCAACACTCTGCAAACAACTTGAGGAAATCTTCTGCGTGGGCCTATAAGGGAACTTGGAAGAGTTTGAAGTAAAATGAAACTGAAATACTCCAACCGTTAATGCGTTCGCAGTTTTGGACAAGTTTTGAGAATCAAATTGCGTGTTTCAAACAGGAAAATCATGGATTTAGGGTGCAAATGATGAAGAAAACATCCAGTTCGAGTTTGAAATGCAACTTGCGCATGAAAAACTCTTTTTATTTTTATGGGTTTTACATGGCTCAACACATATATTAAGACTTGCGTTTTTAGAAGAAAGACCCGACATATGTATTTCGGGTTTCCCTTAATCTTTTACAAGTTTTTAAAACTTGTAACATATGCTTCCAAAGTTGATAAAGGCTTATCAGGCTTTAAAAATGTGACTTCAAGCTTGAAAAAGATGTAATATGGTTTTAAAAAGCTGACACCCAACATCAAATTTCATTTTTATCACTTGCAAAGACATGTAATAACACCTAGAGGGTCCGCTAAGGAAAGATGTCGAGATTTTTACTTTATATTACACATGATTTCTCGTGTGGTAAAATATGAAATGTAAAAAATAAAGCCCAACTATGATAGTCATCGGCAATTTTCGATACATTTTTAATTATATTTTACATATAATATTATAGTAATAATCAATCAACTTAAATTGAAGATTTTTTAATAATATGTTACATAAGATATGTAAAATAATCTTGCGACGATGAATGTTTCAAAATTTTGACCTCATCGCTTGTTTATTTACATTTAATATACTATGTAACATACTATTAAAAATCTAACAAAAATAAAAGAAATATAAGAAAACAAAAATTAAAAGTACAATTAAACGACTAAAGACCATAAAGTCAAAACATTTAATAAAGTTAAAGGTTTATATTTACAAACATATTTACAAACGAGCTTAGAGCATAGAACCATGTTACTCTTAATCGAAATTATGATTAATTTTTTGTGGGGTCGACGTTAATTTCACTAAACGAAATTAACGACAACAAGCATCACACCATGTCGACACACCATTCTATTACTCCCAAATCATCTCCTTTATTGCCACATGCTATCGCACAATCCCAAACTTCTCAAGTCGACTTGGGAAGATATAATCAGTAACAAAATAAGCACAAATCATCATGCGAACTTCTACAACGCCCGCGATGCACAACTTAGCATCTCTTGAGATCAACAAAGCACATCTTAAAACCACAACACAAAATCTTCAAAGGCTGAGGAATGCAAGGCATTCCATCAACAATTATTCTGTGACTGAATAGATCGAGACTTAGAAGTTCACCATTTCTTTTAAGGAAATTAGCACTTGAAACTTCAGAAATAATGTCCCTATACATCCATAAATATCATACTGGAACCACAAGTCAAGATGATACAATGTAGAGTAATGTAGACCAAAATACTGATACTTTGTTTGTCATACTGTTCATCGGAACAATCATACTTAGCCAAAAACTGATTCAGACACTTGGGCATCACTTCATTATTCCGGAATAGGCATCAATCATCCGGATACTTCATTTCCTATCAATTTCAACAATCTCCTCACATGTGTGATATCAAAACTCAACACTATACAATAACCTGATACATTGTTATTCCAGAAACAACAAATACACATCTGAACTCATTCTTCCAGACCTAATTGCACATTAGGATGACATCAATGACAAGACAGTTGACATCAATCACAACACAAACTCATATTTGTAACACCATGTACATGTCACTTGATCAAGTGCAAGTGTTTTTGTTTTCTCATGAGGAATATGAGGACGAATATCATAACCAAATACTTTTTAAAGTGGGATACACGGTTAGATTTTTTAGGGCAACATTTGTAACAACTTTGTAAGGGGTACTATTCAAAAAATATTCTTTTGCATTGATTGGTTCAGCTCAAAATAAAAAATCCACTCTTAATTGCATCATACACAACCATTTCATTTAGAGTTCCTTGAGATTTCTACCTTTCCTTCCTTTGACTCCATTTTGTTGGGGTGTATAAACAATAATGCATATTTTTTTACGATGTTTTTCAGAAAATTAAGAAAGCTTTATTTGCATATTTTTTTCTTTCTATTTGACTTGATTTTCCTAAACCATGTTTTACTTTGATTTTCAACCTATCAAACACTTGACTTTTCTTTTTTAATTTTAAAATAAATGCATATAAAATTTTCTGCCGTATCTTAAATGAATACGAGTACATATTATAAACCTGAAAGTGATGATGTTGGCATTTACGTCAAGACAATTTTGCACCTTGTGCAGACAAATCTTGGTTCTTGATGATTCCTATTGAAGAAAGCTATCTGCATGTTCACACAGCACAACCTTCACAAGCTCTATGTTTTTGTGATCTCTTTGGCAAACCAGTTATATTCAGCTTTGGCATAAGCTCAAGACTGATAATTGACATATTCCACGTGTTTGCTCCTCAACCTACTCATATTACCTATTGCACACATATGGTCACTTCCATTTTTAGAAGTGAACTTGGAGAATTTGAGTAATCCAAATTTTTACTCCAGTTGTAGCATTCATGATTTTTTCTTTACATCCTTTTGTAATTGCAGAATAATACCTTGTTGACCTTGTCAAGATAATAATAGCTATGGATTTGATCCTCTCTAATACATCCATGGGTTTCAGAGAGATCAAGCAATATGACAAGAGACAAGGAAAATGATGAAAGTTCAATTCCTTCTATTCATCTACCCATTTGACATTGTGGTGTATTCAATCTTTTGTCCAGTCTAATTGATGTCCATTAACATCTTGTACTACTTTGTTAAGCATATCAACCTCAATGTCTCATACAATCAGGTTTTGAACCGAGGATCTACAAGTGCAACGACATCCATCATACCTTTCTAGTATTGAGACTTGACACCATGGAACAACATGCTAGTGTAGATTGAGCAATTCAAAATTGAATACTTCGCTTGTTCTTTGAGATTCTTCGTCTGTTGTACTCTATAAAGTGATTTGCAATCTTGGTAAAGTATGAGGTGAAAAGAAAGAATAATTTTTCTTTCCTTTGTGTTTGGGCCATGTTCTTTAGTAGTAGTTGTTGATTAAGACTTTGTCAAAGATTGTTGTGCCAGTTTTGCCTCATCCGAAAGTTTGGTCATAGAGACTTTGTCAAGTATTGGTTTTGATTACAAGATTGTCAGAATCAGTTGTGTGAATTTTTTTTAGGAATCCCAATCATAGCATGCTCATATTAAGCATGTTGATGTTCAATGTCATTTTGTGCAAGAGATGGTAGAGAATGCTAAGGTCATGTTACAAAAGGTTGACGCTTTCTAAAAATGTTGCAGAGTCCCTCACAAAGCCAGTGACCACATATAACTTTTCTTGGTGTAGGAAGGCTATGCTGCCTTGGTTCTTGTATTTAGTTACTTTTTGCGTTATCAAAGCAAGTACATGGCTATAGCACGTGCCTTGAAGGAGGTGGTTTGTTTATAGAGACTTTGTGAAGGCATTGGTTTTTATTGCAGGATTGTTAGAATCAATTGTGATAGTTAGAGGATTACTTGTTTTTCTAGGAATCCCATGTATCATGCTTATTCTAAGCATGTTGATGTTTAGGATCACTTTGAGGGAGAGACGGTGGAGAATAGTTTGGTCGTGTTACAAAAGGTTGAAACAAAGAAAAATGTTATAGATACCCTCACAAAGCTATTGACCAACAAATAAGTATATTGTGTAGAATGGCCATGGGCCTTGGTTTTTGTACTTAATTCATTTATATTTCCTATAAAGTGCCATTTACCTGGCAATTGCATTTATATTTTTGTCCCCAACACCTTGGAAGGTCTACTTGGGCATTCTGTTTTGGAAAAGTTTCCTTGGCAACTTTAGGCATCCTTGGATCTAGAGGCTTTGTGGCAGTTGCTATAAAATGATTATTTGTATTTCATGCAAGTTTTCCTCCATTTTGAGTATTGGGATTTGGGCACCCAAATTTGAGTTTTCAAAGTGGTTTCATATATGTATGGATTTGGTTCCATTTCAAATCATTCTTATTGCAGATTTTATCAAAGCTTTTGCTTGTTCTTCAATGGCTAATAAAGTAGTGGAGCAGGAGACTGTAGAATGTGAGTTTGAAAGTTTCTAGGTGTTCAAAGGATGGAAGTTAGAAGATTACAAGGCATTCTAAGGATGGGAGTCATGGAATACCATAGAATAATCTTAATCAAAGGTTATCACTATGCTGATTACATTTCTCCAGTTTGCTATTGTTTGGAGTGTGATTTTGGATTTTGAGTGCTTCAATTTTTGCAGAAGTTCATGTGTAATGGACACCCCTGAATGCCCCAAAAACTAAACCAATCGCTGAAAAGGAATTATGTCAAACAGTTTGCATTCAACTCCTTATTTCTCCATTTAATATTTTAAACCCCTTATAACTCCGGAAA
>MU227856.1:1277787-1297939 GCA_018584345.1 Thuja plicata
ATATTAAAATATCCCCTTATGTCTCCCTTGGGTACACATCCCCATAAAATAAATATTAAAGTAACACTTTAATATTTTACAATTAAATTAGATGTTACTTTAATAAAACTTCAGGCATTAAAATGTACTAGCAATCGGACTCCGAATAATGCGAGTGATAGCTCGTCGGAAAGCTCTCACCGAGGAGTATCAAATTCACTCACCAAAATTGACCTCCACTGTGTCCTGCTGACTTACTAAAAATAGTAAGTAAGCCTGAAACTGAGTAAATCAACTTCGTTTTGGCCCAAACTGGAAATGACTAGGCCAAAACACTCCAGGATCCCCTTAAACCCTTCGTTAGCCCTCGGGACCATGTAGAACAAGGCTAACGCACACACACTTGGTCAACTGCTAAAGTGGGGACATTACATCATGATGACCTTGAGGCCGTGGGATTGTTGTGATTTAATGTTTTTTCATGATATTTTGCTATGTTGCTTGTTCTGGTTTGGGCTCAGGTTCAAGGTTCACGTTTGTGGGTTCGGTCAAAATTCTTTTTTTGGGTTGGGTTTATATTGGGTTTGACCATACAAAAGCATATAAAAGTAAAAAAAAATTATACATAAGTGCATCAATAATTAGTGCAAAATAGGCCACTATGCTAATAGTCAAATAACATAGCGAAATGCCAACATACACCATCATATTAATGTTTTAGTTCAATAATTTAAAATAATAATGTCAAGTGTCAACAATCAGCTATCACTGATCAAATATCATATTGGTTATCCAAAATATCATCCTCCTCCATAGGTTTTGGTAAATTAGAAGAACCACAAATAATGCCACTGGCACTAGCATGGCAATGGTACTAGCATTCTTAGCCTCATGATCACTGGGTAGCTCATGGTCATCATTAACACCAACTGCAGCAAGGCAGGAAACTAATATCCCACTCTTTGTCTCCCCTTGTTTGCAGGAATTTTCTTTGTGTGTAAGGAGTCCCAAGTTTGAATGCATAAAGATCAAGTCCTTCGCCTTTTTGGAGTGTAGTCTATTGCACTTTATTGAGGAGTATGTGCTCTGATTCCTCTCAGATGATGATGAAAGATTTTGAAATTAGAGAGTTAAGAGTTATGAATAAAATTAAAAATATGAATTCATCAACGAGAATCTTTAATAGTTAAGAACCAACTTGCGATAAAATTTGATGGAAAGAGGTTGTAGTTGCTTGTATGATTCTCCATGGAAGTCCACCAACTTGGGCATCAACCCTATGCTTGTCCCAAAGATCTTTAAAACCACAATTATCTATGCTTGCAAAACTCATGAATTCAGCCCTCACTTCTAGCCATATTTCACGAGGAAAGAGTTTGTGAAGGGGTGCCATTTACACTTGAGCAACTTTGGGATCTCTATATGGGGAAACTCTTGTGCTTTAAGGAGCTATTGGCTATAATATTTGGGACTCAATAAAAAGTCAAGGAGATGCAACAAAGTGGTCATTTTGATCCATCTCTCCACAATGATTTGTTGTAGTTCTTTGAAGAATGTTTCTTTGGGATATTGCTTTTTTCATTTATGATGACTTTCACCTTGTCAATCGTGAGTCAATGCCATCATATACCTCACTGAAACAAGGGCTATCCATGTCAATATAAAAGATCATGCTCAATATAGGCTCAGTAAAATTGAGGTACTCATCATGATCCCACGAAGAGTCATCTACTATCATTGTCGTAATGTTTGCTGCCCTTGTAGTGCTAGATTGCCTCCATATGCTCCAATAAGGGTTGATTGTCATGCTAGATAGTGCCTCACGAAACTTCACAAGTTGTCTCTACGCCAAGTGTGTTGGAGGGAAAATTGGTCGCAACTACCTATTTCAAAATCAAAATAATACAAAATTTAATTAAAAACTTAAAAAGTTTACTAAAGTAAAACATATTTATTATTTGCATATGGTGGTTGGTGATGAACATTTGGATCACCTTGGCATCAACATACACCTATTTGATCGATTGCACTTTGTTGCCAATTTTTTGCAGCATTAGGTTGAGTGGACAACTCAAGGTGTCCAAAAAATATGTGAATACTGCTCCTGAACCAATAAACCAACAAACCTACAACTTTTGAGAATTTGAACAATATTTCGAGGGCCAACCTCAATAGATTGGCAAAGAATGTTACCAATACATGGACCATCCTCCACCCGCCCTTCACAATCCACTATAAAAAATATTGGCCCTTTACGGGATACTACAATAACATTGATCAATGGGCGATTTATTGTATCTTTCCATCCATCAGATACGATGGACACACTTGGTTTGACCCATGAATCCTTGATGGGCTTCAAGTAGTCCTCTACATGTTTCACCTCTTTGTCCAATAGGGAAGTATACACCTTATAAATCGGGTTCTTGGACCCCTTTGGAACCTTATTAATTGATCTCAACGTTTTTTATCAATAAGATGAGCGAACAATATTACATGCCAATCCATTAGCATTAATTCATCTAGTTATGTCTTGCTTGGCAATCTCTCTACCCTCATAGGTTGTTCTTGAGGTATTGACAAGAATGGATGACACTTTGTAGGCTCAAGATTGAAAGTTGATGGAGAGGCTTTCAATCCTTTATTAAACTTTTGCAAAGGATGATGACTTGTAGCTATTATCCTTGCTGCTTTGTCTGCTTTTGCTTTCTCTTCAATATATACCATTACTTGTTCCTATGTAAGGCCTTTACCCTTTGTCTTGCCCAAACAAAATTTGATGCCTTTCTGAGGGATAAAGCACAAATTTTCTCACTTGACTATATAAGTTGTTATATTGTTCTTTGCAATGATTACAAATTTGAGCAAATCCTTTTCCACCTGTTAGTTGTTGTACCATTTCCACGTATATCCAAAGGGGAGGGTGGGTTTGTTATAAAGTAGGGCTAGTTCCTCGAGCTAGAAGCATTTGCCATTCTATAAACCATAGTTGGAAAGCTCAGACTTGCCACGGACTCGGGAGTCCAAAAATAGGACTCTGACTTGGTAAAAATCTTGGGATAAGACTCAGCAAAGGAGAAACCGTAGTTTTACAAAAAAACCAAAAGAAATCAATGCATTTAGAGAATATAAAAGCCATAATTCAAACATTACAAAGAACTTCCACTATTAACTTCTATATTTGATAAATTACATAAATCGCAGTGCGTACCAGATTCGGGAGTAAAATATATCTTTATTCGCTCATGATTAAACGCTAATGGCAAGAGTGTAGACAATGACTCATACTATGCAAAGTCAAAGTTGTAGTGTACTTCAAAAATCATATGGGGGTTTGGGGCAACACCCCCTGCAGGGTCAAGGGGCTGTGCCCTTGCAAGGGTTTAAGGGTAGCCCCCTAGTAGGGTCAAGGTGCAATGCCCCTTGTGGGGGTTTGGGAGCAACGCCCCCAACTAGGTCGAGGGGTAGTGCTCCTTGTGAGACCCCGGGGCAATGTCCCTCGTGGGATCCTAGACAGTGTCCCTTGCAGAATCTTAAGGCAACCCCTGCCGCCAAGACCAAATTAAGAGCTTTGGAACCACATTGAACTCTATGGTGCACATCATTTTCGTGAGTTCGTGACCACATCCACATATGGCGTTGTCGACGACAGAAAACATACAAAAAAACCCCAAAAAAGTGTTTTAAAGCCGCTTGGGCATATTAAGCAGTGCGCGAGTCTCTGGCAATTTCTCGAGAGTCCTGATCCTAGACTCGTGCGAGTCCGAGGCCAGAGACTCGCGAGTCTCAGACCAGGACTCGTCCAGACTCAACGCGGCCTGCCACAGGACTCGCGTGTCCTATAGAGTCCATGGTGAGTCCCACGAGTTTTCCAACTATGCTATAAATGACATAGATAGGCACAAAACCACAACCCAAAATGAAGAAATAAAACAAAACTAGAGAGTTCATTTCAATTTGTAAAAAAATGAAAGGAAAAATAATTTAAAAAAACAACAAATTGAAAAAAAAAAAAAACCTAGCTCTTTTGTTGAAATCTTCCTCTTCAATCTCTTTGAGAAAAAATCAACACTTGCAACCCATAAAAAAAAACACTTAAAAAAGTTATAAAAAATTGAGAACCCATCAAACTTTGCTTGGATTCATTGAGAGATGTCGAAATCCCTCGCAGGTTTGTCCAGGATTGGCAAGATCAAATCCACAGGCTACGGGCAGGACCCTATTTGGACCTGCAACAAATAAGCCTGGATCTAGACCTTGTTCGAATCAGATCGGGATGGGACTCAGGGGTCTGCAGGGAAGAACCCGATAATGCAGATATTTTGACATTAAGTTGGTTTGAGGTTTCGTGAAGTTTTCCTGAAATTTTGTGAGCTTGTAGTACATTTCAAGCTTTATATTTGCTCATTGCTTTGAGTTAATTTGTAGCAGAAGTATCTTGCTTCTTGTATGATATTTATAACAGTGGGAATCAGTTTAAAACAATAAATTTCAGTTGTGTGAAGTTTCAAAAGTTTGGTTGAAATCTTTGTTTACCTGATTGACAAATTGTTGAATTTATTTTAGAAGTTCCCGATAGTTTTCAATTCTGAATATTTAAGGGTTTTAGAAAGAGAAATTAGTTCCTCAATAGGTATCCTTTGTTGCAAAACTTATTAAATTAAATTTAGTTGAGGACATTACAGTGGTATCAGAGGTTAGATCTTGCCAGCTTGTAGGGTACTGAGTCGTTGATCATGGGACGGTTCTTCAATTCATTTTTAGGAGTTTGAAAATGATGTTTATTCTCCAATATATTAGGATGGTTTGATGAATATTTAATGAAATGTATAATTTCAAAGTCGACCCGCACTTCTTATGAATATGCATAACTCACCATGAAAGATTTGTAAACACGTGCTCAAATGCATAATAATGTGCACGAGAATATTCTTTGAGCATGTGCACAATTAATTAAAGCAACATATGCAAGTGTGCCTAATGCAACAAATATGCATGCTCTAACACCCCCCCTTAAGTGAAACTTAGGGAGACAAAAAAGCTTTAAGCACGAAATGCATGAATGGGTTCTGACAACTAGGCCGGATTAGGTACCCATGTACAAACCAATGCAACTCACACCAGTGAGGTCTCTCTAAATAGAGAAAAGGAGAAAAACCACATGGGAAAAAACCCCTCTCCAAAAGCAAGACATGCAATGAAAAAAGAAAAAGATACTACATGTGACTAAGATGAAGGAGTCCAAGTGTCCCCCCAAGTACTGAATCTATCACAATAGAACAATGAATATCCCCCCATAAGAGAGGAAATGAGGATAACAATAAAGCCAATAAAGAAGTAGCTCCTATGCGAATGATGAATGTCTGAAGACAAGACATGATCCACTGCTTGCAAACTACATTTCTCCCCTTAGGTAGAAAAAAATCCATTGGAGATAGGAGAAGCCACTCCCATAAATTGGAAAATGTAGGAATCCAAATTCAAACTGTACGTGTCTCTAGAAGCTGCTCAATTGCTGCTATGTCCATGATAGATGATAATGCCACAAACCAATCAGGTACATACACTATCAATGTTGGAGTTGACAAATCAGGACTTTGCAAAAGCTGATGAAGAACAAGATCTACGAGCAATAAAGATAAGCTGACAACACAGATGTGGCTATTAGCAAAGGGGAGATGAATGTCCTCAAAATAATCCTCTAGATCTGCAACATGAGACTCCACGAACAAGGATGACATGTTTGTAAATTCGAATCCCAAGTAAATGTGTCTAGAAGAACAAATGTCTTGCTGCATTGAATCAATGGGGGCTATGCATGAGCCAATGCCAGGAACAACTGAAGATGAAGATGATTGAGACGGGATCTCAATGTGAGGATTAAGAACATGAAGGTAGGCCTCTGATCCATTAGAACATGCAAGACATCTAATCTACTCAAGCTTCTCTATAGTATCATCATTAAAGGGTATGAAATCTGCATGTGCAAGGGGAAGAAGACAATCTACTGTAGGATCGTCTAGGAATGGAGAGATGTGAGGATCTCCATGCATCTCCCAAACTTGGGTCCAAAGTACGTGGGGACACTCAAGGTCTGATATAGCACACATAAGTCATAATCAACAATAAAACAAATCAAACCTACAACATATTCTGTAAGATTACCCCAAGCTAATTTACCTCCTGAAGTTGCTGGTTCAGGTATGTGTCCATACAAATATGACAACATATCTAGCCACCTGAGATGTGTCAAGATGACATCACTCCAAGACTCATAATTGCCCTTTGCAAAGTTGATAATAGAAGGGTGAACAAAAAAACCCATGATACCTCCTCAAATAAAATTATTAGACCCCAAGAATCTCAGAATATGTAGAGCACATCAAATACAACCCTCCAACTAACATATCCATCCCAAGTGCTAAAAGGTCCAAGTAATCAAGCAGATATTGAAAATACACAAATCTAAAATATGTACTTGGAGCACAAACTGGGAAAATTGACTGTAGATCTTAATAGAGGATTTTGAGAGCTTTCCGACAATGTGCGGAAGTCAAAAAATGGAGTCAGAATGTGCAAATTATGGCCCTGGAAGCGCAAAATTGAAAGCTAACTTTAGAGGCCTGGTACGGAAAATTGGTGAAGAATCTGGTGAGTCTACCACCACAAACATATTAGCATCAAAATTGACTTTCCAATAATATCCTGTTTGTAAAATTTTAATATCATATGCTCAAGTTATGAGCAAAAAACCAATTGGTCAAAGGGTTGACCAATTGCTGACCATTGTTGATTGGATGCTAATGTGGCAACTCTGACTAGGTGTTGATGTGGCAAAAAATACGCCTGGTGGAATATACTCCCAAAATAGATAATTTCAAATTTTTTTGCATGTGATTTGTTAAAAAAGAATATTACCCAAGGTCAACTTGCATTTGGAAGGGAATCAAACTTCAAAAACATGTGGGGCCGCCCAAGTGGGAGTACGGTCAACAGGAGTGCATAGAGTCACGTGAATATTGGGAGTGCAGAGTCACATAAATATGGGGAGTGCATTGCATGAAATTTTAATTTTAAAGAAAACAAAATCAAACCCCAATAGAAATTTAGGAGACTCCCTCTAATGTCAGGTACTTCCCCCAATATGCAAAGTCAACTCAAGTACATGTGCAGCACATGAATAAAGGAAGAGGCATGGGAGTGGGCATGTAATTTTCAAATCAAACAAAGAAATCGATTCCTTAAATTAAGGAAACCCTCTCCTGTTTAAGGGGATTTTTACTTCTTTTTAATATTTGCCCAAGAAACAAGAAAATACATTCATCTTTTGGATTTTTTTTTTCAAATTTAAATTGTTTTTTTGGGGGGGCATATGGGTATTTTATGCAAAAGCAATATGTTTGAAAAACTAATTATATTCTGGAAAAATAATTGAAGAATCATAAAGATTATTATTTTTTTTTGCTTTTTAAAAACAACCTTAATGGAGGCTTTTTTTTTATTGATGGGAAAAATAAAGACTAAAAGCCAGATTTTTTTTTTGATTTTAAGGATTTTTTTTAAAACCCAGTATTAAAAATCTCTGTAGGTGCACGTAGATTGAGAATTTGAGAGAAAAATGGCACCGATCCCAAGATAAGAACCCTATTACCAAAAAGATGCTTTTCCTCAACTTCTCAAAATTTGGCAAAAAGATAGGCCTTTTTATAATTTTTTGACCACTTTGAATATAATGGTGACCTCTGTTTGACCCCAAATGTGCACAGAAAATTCACCCAAGGTTGGATCCTTAAGCATGTGGACAAAAACTTGACAGATCAAGAGCTCTAATACCATGTAGGAGTTGATGAAACAATCATAGGAGCCAAGGATCATCTGCAAGAAAAACACCTATCACACAAAAGAGATCAAGCAAAGATAATATACTATATAACAACCCTACAATTCTGTATTGATTGTACATTTATGAGTTGAGATTCAGATACATTACAATGAATGAATGACTTACTTTATAGAAAGCAAGACAACTAAAACTATCCATAAGCTAACTCTAACTAAAAATAGCAAACTAGAGCTAAACTAGAAGTGCATGATATGCACAATGTGCAAACTAGAGCCCGACTAGACTAGAGTTTCCTAAATTTAGGCTCAACTAAGTGAACTTAAGCTAGAGCATGAATGTGCAAACATGTGCTAAATTATGCATAATAATATGCATGAGAATATTCTTGAGCATGTGCACAATTAATTGAAGCAACAAATGCAAGTGTGCCCAATGCAACACATATGCATGCTCTAACAATTCTCTTAGATAAATGGAAGTTTTGTGGATATTCCGATTGTATCTCTAAATGAAAAGGTGGATAAACATGTTTTTAGCCTCA
Organism: Thuja plicata; assembly: GCA_018584345.1. Lineage (NCBI taxonomy): Eukaryota > Viridiplantae > Streptophyta > Pinopsida > Cupressales > Cupressaceae > Thuja > Thuja plicata. Next base: position 1,286,151 of record MU227856.1, read on the forward strand.
TAGTAACATAATGGAAACTTGGTGACGTCTCCACATAAATGAATTCCAAAGAGGAGGATGAACAATTGGTAGCCCAAGGTATGGAAAATATTTTTAATCTTCAGATTTGTTGCATCTTTACATGCCAATACAATTTTTTTTTCAACAAGAAAGGCATGCAAAAATAAGTAAGAGTAAGGGGCACAATTTGCAGTTTAGAGGATGTTGGCTCTTGGTTTCATGTTTCAATTTTTGGCATAGGGGATCAGAGTAATCTTTTGAGGATGAAATTAGAAAAAAACATCATTGATACCATTGAATTGCCCATATCTTGCATTTGGAAAGAGATGAAATTTATGAGGAATAATATAGGGTTTTTTGAGCATTCTAACTATTTTGTGATGAGACAATGTTCATGGTTCATAGATCACTCATGGGAGTTAAGTACCTCATTTGAAGAACATATTGTGGGTGACGTCCAAATGGAAACAATCAACTTGGGATGTTTGATGCTAGATCATGGTAAACAAAAGAGATCATTTTAAGGATCAATATTTTTGTTACTAATTAAGCTATGATATTTTTGATAGCTAGCTACAAGAAAGTTGAAGAAAACATGAAGGATTTAATGAAGAAAACATGAAGGTTATGTTTTTGAATTGGGTGAAGATATTTGAGAAGCCTCTGGAGGTAATCAACTCATGTTTTGCAATTCTTATTTCTGATATCTCACATACATGTGTGAAAGAGTATGGCAATGCAAGAGAAGCTAAGTGGGTAACAGTTTGTTTGCTATTGAATGTTGAGTTTTCATTATCAGATCTAATAATTTGAATCAATTAGATTTGAGTGCAATAATTAAATCTCAGAATTAATAAGTAGAATTAAATGGACAATTAAATGCACAGTAACAAATGAGACAAAAGACACAACACCAAGTACCCTGGGAAAACCTTCCTTGTGAAGGTGAAAAACCCAGCAATGAAGAAGATATGGATTGAGCTCAGAAAATACAACTTACAACCTTCGATGGTGCTGATAATCAGATTCTGATATTAAGCATAATCAAATCAAAATGTTGATGATGATCTCTGAATTATGCTTCAAATCTGGAAGTACATATCGCTGTCACAGTCACAATCTGGAGTATGATTTTGTCACCAAAATAGCACCAAGTCTGATTGTTCAAGCCCTCACAAAATTCGCATCATCAAGCATATATAATCTCAGCGATTTTGTTAATCATGTCATGAATATCCAAGCTGCTATCTCTGTAGAACTCGGACTGTATTAATCAGAGATCATCGCCAATAAGTAGATCATATTAATCATGACTTTGTCAGCACCTTATTAGCAGATGTGGATTCACATATGACTGGGCAAAATCGCACATGAAGGATGAAGTTCAAACTGCTGTATATATTCCGCGTCAAAAGTAATTCGCATACCAAAGATATCCACTTGAATTCGCATAGAGTATGTATTCGCTGTTTTGGGCAGACTTGATTACAAAAGGTGTATTCGATGAAGACAAAGTGTGCCGTTATATATGTGACTTCCTCCTTGAGTCGGCCCAGTTATGGAACCACACACTACATATTTCTTGGCGCCAAAAGGTGAGTTGGATAAATATAGGACCAGTCCTATTAGATGTTAGGATAATAGGGCCCAGCCCTTAATGATTTTATTTTATTGTATTTATAAATACAATAGCCCGATAAATTAAAGTTATAACTTAATAAATTAACTCATAATTATTTATTTAATTTTCTTAATTAAATAAATAATTAATCCATAATATTTATCTTTCCAATTCAATTCTCCAATATATATATATATATATATATATATCTATTTAACACTCCAAATTAAATAAACAATTAATCCATATATATTATTTAATTCCCAGTTAAATAATAAATTATTTATTTAATTCTCCAATTAAATAAATAATTAATCCATCCATGATTTTTTAATTCTCCAATTAAATAAATAATTAATCCATCCATTAATTAATTTTCCTAATTAAAATAATGTGAGCTAGAATTCGATCTTCATCTAGCTACTAAACATTAACACTCCCTCTTAGCTAGGAGGATTCTAGCCCTTACCATTACTTTCCATCATGCCTTCTCGCAGAGGATGGATGCATACCTGCAAAAACAAATCAACCATTCCCATCATGCCTACTCGCAAAGAAGTAATGCACACCTGCAAGAGAATCAATAACTTCCATCATGCCTATTGCAGAGGATGGCCAAGAATATCCACCATGTTTACTCGCAGAGGGTGGAACCATAATGCCTATCGCAGAGGATGGTCAAGAATATCCTCCGTACCTAGTCACAGAGGGTGGAAGAGGACAAGCCTCAAAAGGATCACCTTGCATTGCCCGCAGAGGGTGATCAAAACCTTTGCTACCTTACATTGCTCGTAGAGGGTGGACTTCAAAAATGATTACAATGCCACCTTACATTACCCGCAGAGGGTGGACTTGAATTACAACACCATCTTGCATTGCTCGCAAAAGATGGTCAAAATATAACAAATACATCTCCAGCTTGCATTGCTCGCAGAGGGTGGTCACACATATCTTCTCTTAAAGAAGATCCAAATAATACAACATCCACCTTGCATTGCCCGCAAGGGTGGTCTAAAATACAAAAGTACATCAAGGAGGTTGAGACTCCCTCTCAACCAAGATAGTGAAACTATCAATGATCTCATCATCTTGAGCAATACATAAGTACAACATGAGATATCCGCATGATATCTGATACAAGACATGAATCCATGGTTCACTCCCTCTGAACCAATAAACCAAGAATTGAAGGATCAACATTCCTTTCAATTGTACAAGACGTATTCATAGATCTCACACTCTGAGTTACAACCATATGAGCCACGTGGAATGTAACTAGTCCTTGTCGTAGGACCCATCCCACTTACAATATGCCCAGTTAATACATCCAAGACACTTGAGAACTAACATCACAAGGTGCTACCCTGACATCTGAAGAGAAAGAATAGAAGAAGCCACAGGAAGTTATGACGGATCCCCGAATGAGTCATTTCTTCAGAATGCATTAGGATCTTTCTCCCTCTAGATTCAAATACGCATCACCTATATGTTACTCAATCCATCCTGATCAAAGACGCATATCAGGTAGATTACTAATGATGTATAGAATCAAAAATCATAACAAGGGAAACGACAATCCATGAGAAATATAAAGAATGCTTATCTCCATCATAGATCAATAATCCTGAGATAGTCAATCATTGGATCCTCACGCCCTTGTGAGTGATTTGCATTCCAGGAGATTCAAACCCTTCAATGATAAGCCTGCACTTAATCATGACTATCCACATTTCCATACAACATTCATGTCAGGTTATAGTCATCCAAGTCAATGGAGATAATCAATATCATAATTCAAACAAACATAGCAAATCACTTAGAATGATGCAAGCATTCACCACAAGAATACATAAAGCCATTTAGGTAAGAGGATAATGAAGTATCAAGCCCAATACAAAACCACCTCTACCAAGACATTTGAACAAGTCAAACACAAGCTCATGTTTTGATTCTACAGATGACTACTATGCAAGATGAGCCCAAGTCATTATTTCAATAGTTTGACATTCTTGGTCCCAATCAAATCATTAAGAGATTGAGATCAAGAACGCAAGTGTATAGGAACTACATCATCAAGTTTGTTAGTACCAATAGAGTTCTAACTCAACCATAGCAAAAGCAATAGTCAATGAGAATACTTTCATATATATTCTCATTTATATTCAAAACTTGAATTCTACTAAATCAAATACTCATTAATTCTTGTATGCCGAGCTCGAGAGGTCTGCCCGAGGCCATCTATTTGCATCCTTCCAATCTCTAGCTGCAACATTAGTTCAAAATGGACCCATAGCACAAAACATTATGATAAGTGAAAGAAAGAGCTGAATAGATCAAGTCTATATTGATCCGAGGATAACTGCCATTATCAGCAACACAAGGAGTGATCTTGCAGGAGAAGAAAGTTCTCTCCTAAAGATGAATCTTCTGATTTCTGAGTGGAGAGGAAGTGAAATAAGATCTGGATCTATGCTGTAATCACTCAAGCTCACAGGGTCATGATATGACAATACCCAAAGGAAGGCCTTCAAATATTCCCAGGTGATCATCCAGATCTGAAAGAGCAAAAGCTTGAACACAAGTCTTTTCCAACCGGGATTTAACCCTGGGACCTGTCACCATGATGAAAACAACAAGGACAAGAAGATTTAGAGAATAATAGGTTAGATCTGATAATGATCAGCAAGAACCAAGCTTTGATACCATGTTGACTTTTAATTATCAGATCTAATGATTTGAATCAATTAGATTTGAGTGCAATAATTAAATCTCAGAATTAATAAGCAGAATTAAATGGACAATTAAATGCACAGTAACAAATGAGACAAAAGACACAACACCAAGTACCCTGGGAAAACCTTCCTTGTGAAGGTGAAAAACCTAGCAATGAAGAAGATATGGATTGAGCTAAAAAAATACAACTTACAACCTTCGATGGTGCTGATAATCAGATTCTGATATAAATCATAATCAAATCAAAATGTTGATGTGACCTCTGAATTATGCTTCAAATCTAGAAGTGCATATCGCTATCACAGTCACAATCTAGAGTATGATTTCGTCACCAAAATAACACCAAGTCTGATTGTTGAAGCCCTCACAAAATTCGCATCATCAAGCATATATAATCTCAGCGATTTTGTTAATCATGTCATGAATATCCAAGCTGCTATGTCTGTAGAACTCAGGTTGTATTAATCAGAGATCATCGCAAATAAGTAGATCATATTAATCATGACTTTGTCAACACCTTATTAGCAGATGTGGATTCACATATGATTGGGCAAAATCACACATGAAGGATGAAGTTCAAACTGTTGTATATATTCCACGTCAAGAGTAATTCGCATACCAAAGATTTCCACTTGAATTCACTTACTATATGTATTCGCTATTTTGGGCAGACTTGATTACAAAAAGTATATTCGATGAAGACAAAGTGTGCCGTTATGTATGTGACTTTCTCCTTGAGTCGGCCCAGATCTGGAACCACACGCTACATATTTTTTGGCGCCAAAAGGTGAGTTGGATAAATATAGGACCAATCCTATTAGACGTTAGGATAATAGGGCCCAACCTTTAATGATTTTATTTTATTGTATTTATAAATACAATAGCCCGATACATTAAAGTTATAACTTAATAAATTAACTCATAATTATTATTATTACTATTTTTTTTAAGCAAGCTCTGCCTAGGGGGCAGTACCCATTGTATTGCAAAAAAAGAATTACATAAGGAAATGGAGATGCATCTCCATAAAAGAGAAAATGGCAAGGATTAGTGATACAAATACATGATTCCATTGCCAACAGACATCAACCTAGCCCCTACTTCCTTTGGAAAGAGATTCCCATTATCATGAAGGAGAGCCTCGAACTTTGCCAGATGATATTCTTTAACTATGCCTGCCTTGTATAAAGACCAAGCTTTCTGCATAAGTTTTTTCTTGCCCTCAGCGTGAAGACAGAAATATCCCAGCAAATACCCGTCTGATGGCTTAATCCCGCCCACCGTCACAACCACCTCCAAATATACATCTTCTACCACCATCCTACGCACCATACCAATGGCTGGTTGCCTGTGCCCGAAGATCTGGACGATCGGTTGAAAGAGATCCTCTATCAGCCTTCCGTCATGGATATGCCCGCCCGACCAATAATCCACTCCCAGAATGACCGCGATGGTCGCTTGTTCCTGTTTGTTCGTCTTGCTGAAGATCCGCATGATCTGTTCTTTCGGTGACTCCACCAAAGTCTCTACTTTGCTGCATTGGCACTTAATACCCAAATAATTCGCCATGCTAACTCTGTTGAAGAGGAATGTCACACAACTCATTTATGGTAAAGAAACTGTCCCTCTTCTGTCGACTCTCTGCACTAAGTGGCTATGCAAATCTAAAAGTCTGGACAAAGGGACGATTGCGGATAGGATAGAATAATCCGATAGCCAAGAATAGCCTGGTGTCGAGCGTTGTTAAAGCAAGTACACTGGCTAGCAATCCCTTCCCCACTGCCAGCGCCGACCAAATCCAAAAAAGCTAACCTATACCACCCCTCGGGGTAGAGTCTAGTTCTGTTGTAATGATGGACTGAAATCCAAGAGGCATCAGATCGTCCTGCCCAATATCAAGATCTGACTCATCATCAATCCCCCTATTCGCCAGATAATTTGCGGCTATGTTGTTACCTTCTTGGAACACATGCTGTATACAGAAGTCTCCCAAATTGTTTAAGAGCTCGTCTATCCCGGAGATCCAATTTGTCAACCGTCAATTATGAAAGTTTGATTTCAAAATACCATTAAGCACGACTTGGGAGTCTCCTATTACGAGTTTGTCGATGCCATTATTTACACACCAGCTAAGCCCGACCTCCAAAGCAGATATCTCGGCCATGTTATTAGTGGTGACTCCTACACTCTTCGCAAAGGTCCACACCACTCTGCCCTGCTCATTCCTGATAACAACTTCGAAACCACTCCTACTCGGGTTGCCTCTACAAGCTCCATCGAAGTTCATCTTCTTCCACCCTACCGGAGCAGGCTGCCATTTAACAAGCTTCCTGTTAGCCTTCTTGTCATTGAGTTTATAATCCCCGCAATGTTTAAACATCCACCGCTTCTCCATGTCAAAATCCCATTTAGATTGAAATTTGTAATTAATCCCCTGAATCCTGCTGTTTACAACTTCCTCTATAGCAGTTTTAATCTTGTCCTTGAGGAAACTAATCTCCAAAAATTCTTCTTTGAAGATCCTTCTATGTCGTTCTTTCCAGATGCGCCAGACCAGCAAAGGACAAATAACCCATAGTAAACCCCATTTTGAGTGTCTTCTATCAGTAGGCCAAGAGGACACAAAATCCTTGAATGTAGAGTTTCTGACCGCGAACTAGTGTAACCTATCAATCATCCAATCCCAACACTCACAAGCAATTGGACACCAAAATAATAAATGGTCAATTGTCTCTTCTTCTTGTTTGCACATGACGCACCAGTTGGGGCCTGATATCCTGATCGTCTTTAATCTGCTGCCTGTCAGGATCCGGCCATGCAGGGCAATCCAGAGGAAGGCCCCCGCCTTTGGTAAGGGCCATTTACCCCAACAAAGAGATGACGGCCAAAATTCGCTGCTCTGTCTTTGCCTTTGTAGTTCGTATCCAAGGTTCACTTTATAATCCCCGGATTTGGAGGCACTCCAAATCAAGTAGTCTTCTGTTGCCGAATGTACCACAATTTTATGTGATAGCAACTCCTTTAGAATGCTGAAGATTTGACTCCTATGTTTCTCCAACTCACCCTAGATGTCGATGAGGAAGAGACAAACATATAATCCGCCACAAGTGAGCCCTCCGAGGCTTCCATCTGATTGACCCAATCTTTGTCTGCAAATGCCTCCTCAAGTGGCAAATCCCCATTCCAAGAGTCACGCCAGAACTTGGCTCTCCGCCCATTACCGATCTTCCACATGAGGTGCTCTGTAAGCAATCTACGGCTATCCCATATAAATCTCCATATGGGTGAACCCGTGGGTGAATTCGCCACCGTCAATATTCTATCAGGGGTCCCGTCATCTAAATATTTCGCTGTCATAACTCTGCACCAAGGTTTCCTCGGAGATCTATACATTTTCCATGCCAATTTGGCTCCCAATGCCAGATTCTGGAGACTCGATTTTCGTAACCCAGCGCCTCCTTCTTTGGTCATGCAAGCCATATCCCAATTAATAAGAGGAACTTTTTTGACTTCTTTCGAGCCCTCCCAAAGAAACTTTTTCAACATCTTGTCAAGCGGCGAAGAGGCTCTGTTGGTAATTCTGTAAACAGACAAGTAGTAAATTGGGATGGCCGATAAGACCGATCTGATCATAAGAATCCTTCCCGCTTGTGATAATCACCTGTTCTTCCAGGAAGAAGCTTTAATATGACATTTGTTCAAAACCTCCTCTCCCAAAGCTTACAATCCACCCTACTCGCAAAAATTGGAACCCCAAGGTAGGTAAACGGGAAGACCCCTTGTTCAAACTCCAAAATGGTAGAGATTGTAGAGCGCAACCTCTTGCTGGTGTTAAGGAAGTACACCCTCGATTTAGCTTTATTCATACTTTCACCTGAGTCTCTTTTGTAAGAGCCCAACACCTCCTTGATAATCTTCGCCTCCCTAACTGAGGCTTCCCCAAAAAGGATGGTGTCATCTGCGAATTGAGAATGTGAAATGGGCGCCAAGTTTTCATGTATAGAGATCCCTCGCCATCTACCCAGACTGGTCTGCTGCTTAATACATCTGCCCAAAACTTTTGCCATTAAAACAAATAAGAAAGGAGACAGGGGATCACCTTGTCTTATGCCATTAGTAGCTTGGAAGAAGCCACAAACCGAACTGTTAATAAAAATAGAGAAGTGGACTAAAGATATGCAATGAAGAATACATTTGACCCAATCTTTGCCAAAACTAAATCGAGAATGAACATTAATGAGAAAGGGCCATCCGACTCTATCATATGCTTTGCTGACATCTAGCTTGACAATCATACCTTGTTTCTTATTCACGTGCACACTGTGAATAGTCTCTCCTGCCATGATGATGTTGTCCACGATTTCGCACCCAGGAACGAAGCCATGTTCTTCCGAAATGATCCTGCCAAGTAGCGGCTTCAGTCTGTTAACCATCGCCTTGGCCATGATTTTATAGAGAGCATTACATAGTGAGATTGGGCAGAAATCATCCATAGACGCGCACCATTGCTTTTTAGGATTCAATGCAATGACAATATTATTTATCTCTTTAACAAATTGTCCCTTTTTCCTGAAGTCTTCCACTACCTTGAGGATATCATCTCCCATAAAACCCCAGGATATCATCATAATTATTTATTTGCTTTTCTTAATTAAATAAATAATTAATCCATAATATTTATCTTTCCAATTCAATTCTGCAATATATATATATTTATTTAATACTCCAAATTAAATAAACAATTAATCCATATATATTATTTAATTCCCGCTTAAATAATAAATTATTTATTTAATTCTCCAATTAAATAAATAATTAATCCATCCATGGTTATTTAATTAATTCATTAATTAATATTCCTTAATTTAAATAATTAATTAATTATTTTAATTTTCCTAATTAAAATAATGTGAGCTAGAATTCGATCTAGCTACTAAACATTAACATTGAAGAGCATGGAAGTTGTGATATTCACCAATGAGCATCATTGGCCTCATAACATCATTTTATTGCTTCAAAATTAACAAATGAGAGCGTTGAGGTATGTGCTTCTAGGATCATCTTTGTAGAGGAGATTTCAGCTTACCACTGGTTGTAACACACCAATCTAATTTCATATTGTGAGTTAGCATCATGTCAGTCTCAGTTGTCTATTTGCGAGGAGCACATGAAGTGCAAGTTCTTTCCTTACAAGTTGAATTAGGTGATAAATTTTGATTCTTTTTATGTTTTTGATATTTTGATGCTTAATATGTTTTAAAAAAGTTACTTGGGAGTATCTTGAAATAGCTATTGGAATATTTCAGCAACAAGGATTCTTATATGAGGCACCTTCTTGAGAGATTGATTAGACACTTGAGTTTGCATATTGGCACTCAAGAATATTTTGTTTCAAGGAGTAGAGATAGGAATGCTCACTTTTATGAGAAGGTAATTGGTACCAAAAGGAAACTCCATGGAGATGTTCAGTATTGCATGGCAGTACTACAAAATCATTGTGTAATGATTTTTAGAGGTATGTCGTTTTTGAATGGTTGCAGTAGTATACAAATGCTTATGGAGGGGATATCAATCATTGTATGGTTAATCCAACCTTTCTTATGGTCTATTTTGCTGTTGTATTAGTATTGTATTCCATTTATATTGCTGATCATAATGTTTTCTAACCTCGTATAGCTGATTGCAATCTTATACACTTGCATACAAGCGAACATGCACACTTTCATGAGTATTGTAGATTATGTTCTAGTGGGATTTAAAGGCTTTGGAAAGGAATGATTTTTAAATTGTGGCTACTCATGGAGATATTGCAACCCTTACATGGTGGCTTATCCAATTTACAAGGATGTTGTGGTTTGCTTTTCAGATTGGTGACTTGTTGTGAAGTCTTTCACACATCGCCCCAATTCTTGGGGACCCCCTGTTTTTTTTTGATTCAGCTTGGAGATTTAACAGTAAGGCTGGTAGGTTTGTTGGCGTGCAAAAGCATCCCACGGAGGAATTTGGGAAGAATGTGTTTTTTTAGGTGTCTTTTGACCTTGGGGCGGAAATGTCCATCCCCTTGGACAATTCCACCATGATGTTTTGGCCAGCATCCTTCCCTCTATTCTGTCCTCTTTGGCTGAAAGGGGTGAGCCATAAGTCAAGTAGCAAGTTAGGTTGGGTGATGAAGGTGTTTGAAGACAAGTGTTCAAAGTTTGAGTGAAAACAAGCTTGGCAAAAGGGGACTGATTCTAGTGTTTTGTATGGCATGATGACTCTGTCCAAGGGGGTGGCGGATTCCGCCACCACCTTGGACAGCCTGTCCATCCCACCATGTATTTCCGCCCAGCTTCAAGGCCCCCCGAACTTGGGCATGAATTGATTTTGAGGTTTGAAATGGAGGATTTAGAGGAGTTGGGACAGTTTGATGAAGTTTGTGGGAAGTGTGAGCCATGACATGGGCCATGTCCAAGGTGGTGGCGGATTCCGCCACCCCCTTGGACACCATGTCCATGACACCATGGATTTCCGCCAGGCCTTTAGAGCTGGTCTTTGCTCCTATATAACTGATGAACTAATGCTGAGAGTTAAAGAAGGATGCTTTGAAGAGTTAGAGAAGTGTTGGAGGGGCAGCAAAGGAGAAGTTTAACTTGGAATGATTGATGGACATGACCCTGTCCAAGGTGATGGCGGATTCCGCCACCACCTTGGACAGCCTGTCCATCCCTCTTCTAATTTCTGCCAGGTCATGGAGGCTTGTCTTTCTCATGTGTGATTGGGAGATGGATGTTACAAGATGCTAGTGTCTTTCTCATGTGTGATTGGGAGATGGATGTTACAAGATGCTAGTGGCATTTGTAGTGAGATTGAAATGGTTTTGCAAGGCTTGAAGGGGGTTGGAGTGGACTGTTTGGATGATTGCTCAACATACACCCTGTCCAAGGTGATGGCGGATTCCGCCACCACCTTGGACACCATGTCCATGCACCCTCCAAATTCCGCCAGGTGATAATAAGACCAATCTCCTTCCATTTGGTGGCTTTTAGTGATGTTTAGAATATTGGTGATGCCTTGCTTGTATAAGGGGTGAAGAACTTGAGGTGTTTTGCAAATCTGGTCCATGGTGGCTCTGATTTCCGCCACCTCCCAGCATGCACTGATGGACTGAAGTTTGAAATGTTAATGGACTGTGTGATGAATTGTAAGGAAGTGAATTTCAAAGTGAAGAAAATGCTAAGTGTTGGAGGGATAAGTTTAGCATTTGAAAGTTGATGGACATGTTGCCCTGTCCATGGTGATGGCGGATTCCGCCACCACCATGGACAACATGTCCATGGTACCTTAGAATCCCGCCATGCCTTGAGCTTGTCTTTTCTTCTTGGAAAGTGTAAGGGTGGAGTCAAGATAATTTGAGTAAGTGTTTAATGATGTTTGGAGAGGGGTTAGATCAAGT
>MU227856.1:1305868-1328724 GCA_018584345.1 Thuja plicata
CCCCCCAAGACAGGGTCACCGAGAGTTATTTTTCAGCGGGCCCAAGTTCGGCGATGTCAAAAAATTGGGTTGTGGAAATCAAAAATTTATAAATTTTGCCAAAAAAAATGTCTTAAACTTCGTCCGCTGGCAAAACTTTGCTTGATCCGGCCCGGTCCGTGCTGGATCCGGGCAAGGTTCGGATCTGGACCCTGCCATTGCAGATCCAGACAGATCCACAGGTCCAGATCTGAACCCATCCCAGATCCAGCACGGACCGGGGGGCGAATCCGGCGACTTAGGTATTTTCATGATATTTTGTGATTAATTAAGTTGGGTTGAAGTTTGGTGAGTTTTTGCTGAAATTTTATGAGCTTGCAGTACATTTCAGGCTTCATATATTGTTAATGTTTGTAGCTTGAGTCGTATGATCATTTAGAATACATATAATACCTTTGATATTGATTAATAATAATATATTATATATATATATATGTTATATTATATATATATTATTAAACATATATTATGAAAACTTATATTATTCTAATATATATGATTTATTAATGAAACATTATAATTATGATGAATAGACATGTCCCATGAAGGAACATGTCTCTCCTAGCCTCTTTCTCAATATAAATGAAAGAGAGATTGTTGCATTTGAGAAACACGTACAATAGACATCATAGAGTGCTATTACATTTGCAGCGATACGGGAAAGTCAACATGATATTAGAGCGAGGTTGCAAATGTAAGAAAGGTAAAAGAATAGATCAAATACCATTCATTGAATAAGACAAAGGGAGGAAGTTAAACAGTGATTCCAAACTTTAACATAAATATAATGAAGATGATCGATATAATGAAGACCTTATAAACAGTGAGTACATAAATGGTTTCAGCAAGGACAACGACATGATTGGAGGCATATGCGATACGTATGTCTTACGATACATATGTATGAAATATATTTACAGCGTGAGATACGACTATACCATGGAGATGTGATAGCAACCAGACAATTCCATTTAAGTAGTGATCTTGAAATGCATAGTGGTATAAATAACAATCCATTAAAGAGAGACCATGAAAGTTAGGTGTGGCTACTTTTGGAATTATAAAATGTGGTTAATGACGTTACTAAAAGTTGCAGCAATGATAATATGTTGGCAGCGACTATGTATCATTGACGGCACTATGAATGAATAAATAATACAACGGTGTTACCATATACAAAATCAGAAATCAAAAGCTTAATTTATGACCCAAGTCGATGACATGGTTTCTGCAGTGATTTAATAAGAAGATACGATTATGATTATTAATGAATATTAACTGACTTGTTACGAAGCAAACATCAGCGATTATATAATGGCAACTCGCGCCGTAGGAGCCACACCACGCGCTATGCCAGGAGCGTAACTGTCGAAATCAATGTAAAGCGACTATCTTATGTTTCACCTTAATAATATATTGGTGGCCTCCTCTAAGTCTAGTATATGTGTGAATATCATAATGGTATATCATGGATGTTGGGTCTGACCTCTAATTGTATCGTAGCTCCTGCACAGTTTGGCATGGTATCGATTCTTTGTGGACAGTTAATTGTTATTTCATGGAATTCTTGTGAGCCCTTACTTGTGCCGTTGATCTACAGACGTTTTTTTATTATCATTGTATACTTCTGAGGATAGCAATACACTTCATTGGCATATTCTCTTCCTTAGCAACGTTTCCTCTTCTTTGATGGAAATCGTTAATAATTGACAATTTTAATCACTGGGGGGACATTTCAGTGCACGCTGAATCGCACTAGTCAAGGACTCCATCAAAGATTAGTGTGAGGCAACTCCACTTCATAACCCCTTGCAGGGCATGAGACATTGTTGAAACTAGAGATTGTATTACCACATGTTCAGTGTTTGGGCTTCAAACTTTGTGTGCGAGCTCTAGAGATTGTCGTATTCATTGGATCAATTGTTTAATCCCTACAGATCTTGCATCGTGTGGGATCGTGGGTATGAGAGTGCTTAGTTCTGGCATTGCAAAGGCCATTGTGAAGATATTGAGCTTCCTTATGTTGCGTATATCTTAGGCAATTTGGTGGTTCATGAATGAATTGACACATATTGTATTGTCATGCTCTTTGCAAATTGGAGGTGACGTACCTACCGTAAACAGGTTTCCAAACAAGTTGGTCTGCGTGGGCATTGGTTGATTTGGAGTGAGCTAATTGGCTCAAATCATAGTGTTTCACAACATAATCAACATTGGTGTCATCGTGTATTTTGTTTGATCAGGATCAGATCTGTGTTTATTATCTTCCAGTGATATTGATATGATCATGTGACGATAGTCATTCTTTGCAAACTACAACACTTTCATTGTTCAATACACACCATTATTGTCGACATTTTATTCCTGCTGGTCGTCTACTCACAGATGAGAGAAGTGATGTATACCAGTGAACATGAGAGGGGAATTCACTAGGCATAGCAGACTTATTCATGTGGACTATGTAGATCGAGGAAGGGTCTAGATTTTTTGAACCCAGAATATATCCAGCCATGATCTAAGCTAAAAGCACAAAAAAAAAGGACGCGTACAAATAAAGTTATGATCAAAATCTCGGAGATTTTGATTGTATTTGGATTGGATGCTACTTATTATCATGATTGATCTTTGTCTTTGTCACATTTGCATTGGCGATCATTAGGAAAACAATATGAGTTATGAGTCGATGTTCTGTAAATCTCATCAATCACAGTATTGATGGATATGAGGAAAGATGGCAGTCCTTCTTACGGTATCAAAGAAGCATCCAAGAGTATGGATTCATTGAAGGGGAATTATGATGAGAGCTGATTTATGTGTGATATTTCCTATATGGGCTCACCTTACGAAAGGAAATATTTGAAACTTAAGATAAGTATTCCATGTTTTATTATTGCACATAAATTTTGAGTTTGAAATTTATGCTATAATATTGGCTAGTAAAATCTTGTATGCTTCTATCTTTGGTATTTCTCTTTGAGATAGTTTAGTGTTATGAACTATTTGTAATCTCTTTGAAATGATTTTAGGACGGATCAAGAAACATAAGAGATTGCATTCAAGGAAGAAAGAACTTGATGCTTGCAGTCATCGAACTAAGTTGAGGGAGTTTAACAATCTATCAGAGGCAACCCTAGATGAGAAGGTCAAGAGGTTGATGCATGTACTTGAAGTTTCAGATGGAAGCCAGATTATCATGAATGTTTGACGTTGCCAAGCCCGAGGATAAATCCATAGTTTATTACATTCACTCATGTTACTATGAAATCAGACAAGTACATTTGTATACGAGAAACTACTCCCACGAATAATGTTATGATCAAGATGATAAGAGTCTCTTGGAGTAAGATATTTTCACGATTGGGACCATGTATGTTTTGTAACAGAGGGAGCTACTAGGGGATATCCTAAAATTTGATTTTCAAAGATCTTAATCATTCTGATTTAGAAGGGCAGGCCATATCGAGATGGTTTCCCTAGTGGCCAGGAAACTATAAAAGGCCAAAGGACTGCAATTCAAATGATTTAGTTCCATGTATGTGGGCTAGAATGCTGTTATGCAGATATCTAGGTCATGATATTCCTAAATAGATGGACAAGTTGTTGGATCAAATGAAATTCAAGAAAAGAGCTTGATACAGACTTTAAAAAAAAAAAAAAGACACGGCTTGAAGGTTGATATTAGATTCAGAGGGAGTCTGATAGTTCATCTAAAAGCAACCTTGGACGAGGAGAATCCACAGGATCTGATTTATCTCCAAGGAATTTGGTCATATTGGTTCAGAGGGAGTCAACAATGAAGATGTTTTTTTTGCAGTCAGAGGACTATTATCATGAGACTGAGTCCCATGTGTGCTTGCTGAAATGCCTTTATGCTAACTCCTGCATAACTTGGGGTTCACCAAGAGTGATGCAAACTATATAAGAGATATAGTGCATAAGTATGCTATTCAAGGTACATTATCACGACAGAACAGATGGCTGATATTCTCACCAAGTCTCTTGCTAGAGAGAAGGTTGTATACTTTAGAGATAAACTTGGTATGTTGGAGAATGAAGCCTTAGATGAAAAGAGTTTCAACATCTATGATCTATTATTTTTATGGTATTGCATTCTTCTCTTTGAGAGAGAAGTCTAAGATGAAAACCCTTGTTTCACCCTCTGAGATGAGTCAAGGTGGATGTCATGTGTGACTCCATGACTTATGGGCCCACCCATCCTGTGTACATTTTTGAGAGGTGACGACTTCTTAGACAATGAACACTTGTATTTGATGTTACAAGGTCATGATCTTGTAATAGAGATTTGTTATGGTAGACATTTTGATATGTCAGTGCACATACCATAATAGGGTTATATGTAAGGGGAATGTAATGTTCTCTAATTACTATATCTTGGTATCACGATCTCAGGTGATATGAAAATTAGGTATCACGATCTGAGGTGATTCCTCATATCACGATCTAAGGTGATGTGAAAACTAGTTATCACGATCTGAGGTGATTCCTCATATCACATGTTATGTGATATGTAAAACTGGGTATCACATGTTAGGTGATGTTTGTCTTCACGAGGTATGTGAGACTTCTTATCATGAGTTATGTAATACTGATCATCATGTGTTATGTGATGTTTGTCTTCACAATGTATGTGAGGCATATTATCACGAGAAATGTGATATATATATGATTTTATCTTCTCTAGCTAAGAGGGAGTGTTGATGTTTTGTGTAGCTATTGTGAAGGTCATAAGTGTTGACAAGCGAGACCACTACACATTTTGTTTGATCATCCTCCCTAGCTAGGAGGGAGTGTTAATGTTTGTAGCTTGAGTCGTATGATCATTTAGAATACATATAATACCTTTGATATATATATATATTATTAAACATATATTATGAAAACTTATATTATTCTAATATATATGATTTATTAATGAAACTTTAAAATTATGATGAATAGACATGTCCCTCATGGGACATGTCTCTCCTAGCCTCTTTCTCAATATAAATGAAAGAGAGATTGTTGCATTTGAAAAACACATACAATATACAACATAGAGTGCTATTACATTTGCAGCGATCCGAGAAAGTCAACATATATGCTCACTGTTTTGGGTTAATTTGTAGCTGAAGTATCTTGCTGTTTATATCAAATTTATGACAGCAATATGATATATTTCATGCTGGGAATCAGTTTAAAACAATGAATTTCTGTTGCATGAAGTTTCAGTTTCATTTCTGTGAAGTTTGGTTGAAATATTTGTTTACTCGATTGACAAATTGTTGAATATAATTGAGAAGTTCATAATAGCTTTCAAATCTGAATATTCAAGGGTTTTGGAAAGAGAAATTAATTCCTCAATAGATGTCTTTTGCTGCAAAATTTATTAACTTCTTAAATTAATTTAATCTGGAAGATTACGTCAACATAAATCTTGTGTATAGAGTTTGCTGGTTTTAATGTTATTGCTGATTTTCACATCTACATTAATGATCTTTTATGGTAATTCTGGATGAAGAAGCATATTTTAGATTTTCGTACACTTTTTAAAAATTTAAACGCAGTAGTTTCACCTTGTTAGTCAACAATTGGGGTCGTTTGGGTTTAGGTTGATTCGTAAGTTTGAGTTTGCTACTAAATTTGGTAATGAGTTTAAAACCCGAGATTACAAAATTTGGAGTCTCGTACCCAAATTGTCATCTTGGTTGCTGATGACCTAAAAAAAAACCTTTACCTTAATTTTTTCCCACCTATACGATAATGATGAATGGACTAATTATTGGTCTTTCTGGCTATATCTGAAGATTATGAAAAGGCGTAGGTGCTATTAGCAAGTCTTAAAAAAATTCATTTAGCTTATATATATAATATATGTAAAATAATTTTGTTATATGTCAATTCCAAATTGTATTGCACTTCAAAGTATCTTAACAATACACATACTCACTGTTATTTTTGCACTTCATGCAGGGAGTGCTGAGGGATCTTTCAAAAAGTTCTACCATCTTGGGGAGCCAGTATCAATCTTAAATTTCACCTGAACAGGTTTTTGTTCTCTTTTGCTTCAATAACAATTTATTGAAATTGTTTAATTTATAACATTTTTTAAAACATAATCTTATCACATTAGCAAGGAAGTTTGCATAGCTATTAGCTAGCTGCTAAATTATTAAATGTTTTCTTGGTTCTGAATGTTCCCATGTAACAGAATAATTCAATAGTAGAAAGCCAGGAGGCTGATTTGGGTGAGTGATCCAACTTTGATGCATCCAATGTTCATCATTGATCTTGACATGCATTATCACAAGAAAGATACGCGGGAGGTACTGATCCAATGACAAGTTGTAAACTAGCAGTGACCCTTGTCTGAGAACTCTCTGTTCATTGAGAAAGATTTCTCAATGGCGCTGGAAAATATTTATCTGAATCTCTGTAACAGGAACATGATCATGTAACATATTCTAGAACAATATTTATGATTGAAGGGAAAGTACTTTGAATATAAAAATTTATTTCATTATTTCACTCGGGAGACCAAGCCTGGACAATGA
Source organism: Thuja plicata (assembly GCA_018584345.1). Taxonomy (NCBI): domain Eukaryota; kingdom Viridiplantae; phylum Streptophyta; class Pinopsida; order Cupressales; family Cupressaceae; genus Thuja; species Thuja plicata. The sequence continues at coordinate 1,312,459 of MU227856.1, forward strand.
ATTAAAGCGATTTTAATAATAGAAGAAGCATGCAGATCTTATACCATGTAATTACTGATCTGTGGACCACTTCAGCAAGATATAGGCAGCAGGACGTTGGGAGCCAAAAATAATAGAAAAGAGACGGTATCTATGATAATATCTCATGTAGAGAGTTCTCATGCAGCATAAAGAAAATCATTTTAAACTTGAACAGATTCATATTCCAGGTTGAGTAGTCAGGGTTAAGATCCATGTAACTATTTTCAGTACAGAAGTACCATATATTTAACAGAAGAAAATGTTGAAACTGAGTATCAAATAATTGCTGCATATTGTATTGTTGTACACGAATATTTTTCCCGAGAAGTTAAAAGACAGGCAGGCTGGACTCTTTTATTGGTGTTGCATTGCTAAAAACAACTTTTTTCAATTGAGTTGTTGTAAAGTTGAGATTGTTTTTGAAGGTGTCCATTTTGCCTTCACCAACAAATCTTTTAATTGAGTTTCCTGCTCCAGTGGGAGGTCTTATTCAAGGAATTTATTGTGCCCTAGTTTTTTGATATTCACTACACATTTTCTCAAGATTATATCAGTGAAATGGTAAAATTTTCTAAACAATATCCGTCTGCTGATCTCAGTTGAGATATTCTCTTCATAGATTTGCTTTCTTTCTTGCTAATTTGGAATTTTCTTGGAGCTGAATAATGGCCATAATGTCGGTCATAATTTTTTCATCTTGTGGAAATTTTGGACAGTAAGATATTTTTAATAGTTTTCTGGAGTTGGAAGTAGGAATATCAATGATTAGAATTCTTAAAAGATGACGCAAGATGAGATGCCAATAAATTTTTTGGAATAAATATGCAAGTGCAACCGAATAGCATATTACATAATTCTTGAGCAACATATGATACCTCTACCCTTGATGGCTTTATTTTGGTTTGAGAGCTTGTTAATTGAGTTAAAATAATAGATAGACATTCTAAAAATACATAAATATATTTGATTACAACTCAATAATTCAGGAAAAATCTGATTACTATGATGCCTAAAGTTTATTAAAATTAATGTGATTCAAATTTCTATTTCGATATAGCAATAATATATATGAAGAGTTTTCCAACTCTTATAACAATTCCAACAAATTCTCACTAAATCTAGGTGGGTTCAATCACCTTTATTTTCTCTCCTAAATCTCTACTTGAGTTGTGTTAACAATTCACTTACATTTTTATGCCTCTAATCTAATGTTAATTTATTTTAAATACAATCCCTACAAAACTTAATGTTGATGGGGTTGCAAGACAAGCTCAAGGCAATTCTGGGGGAGGGGGGGCGGGTATCAGGACAGATTTTGGAGAGTTGGTGGCAGCCTATAATAGTAAATTATAGAACTACAAGAACAATCAAGCTAAAGGAATGGGCCTAATTTGGGGGATTATGACAATGCTATTAATAGGAGTCAAGGTGTTATCTATAGAGGGTGATTCCAATCTTATAGTTGATGCTATTAAAGGCTTATCTTAAGTTAACTGGGCAATTAATGGAATTGTGGGGATATTAACAAACTCCTTAGGCCTTGATCTTATTGACATTGACCTATTCAGGGAAGGTAATGTGATCACTGATTCTATGGCTGCACTCAACTATAGCCTAGAAGAGCTTACGTGTTGGAGAAAATAGGAATCCCTCCTAGATAATGTTCAAATTCTTCTAACATAAGAGAGTACAATTGCTAGAATAAATGATGGATAACATCTTAACTTGGTTCATATGGCTTCTACTCTATACATCTAGGAGTTAGCCTTCGCTCTATTGGGTCCTTAACTTGGATGTTCTAGAGCAGGAAAACAAAATTGAAAGTTTGAATTTGAATCAGAACGCAAATTCACTGAGGCAACAAGGTGATTTGGGGATGTGGGCCAACCTAGATAGATGTGATAATAAAATCCTATTCAACAACAATAGGATGCCTATGTAGAGTCAAGAGAAATATGAGAGCCACGTGAACCCTGAGGTGGGTTTTATAATGATAAGTTGGCATCATTAACCCGTTTGGTAGCTGGAATATGCCTGGAATTGACATTATTCAATTCCCAGTTTTGTTTCTTCCATGTCTGTGTCCATCCAAAAAAACTAGAATTGAAATTTCGAAATTCCAATTTTGCCCCAAAATGGGCATATGCATCTTCCACCCAAATAGGTGGAATTGGAATTTCGAATTCCAATTCCAATTTTTATAAAACCAAATTTAATATCTCATTGGATCTGTATACACACGTGTGTATATATACACACATGTGTGTGTATATATACACAAATGTGTGTGTATATACACACACATGCATATATATACACATGTATATATGTGTGTATATACACACATGTGTGTATATATACACACATGTGTGTATATATACATACATATATACACAGATGTGTATGTATATACACATGTATGTATATATATTCAAAGAAATTAAGAAATAAATAATTAAAAATCCTTATGCATCTTCTCAGTCATCCTATGGGTGAACCAAATGGGTCCAACCATATTTTGGAAATCATTTTCAGGATAATTATCTTCCATAATTGACTATATCCAACATTTGGTTTCCAACACCCAAACGGGCCTAATTGATCACATGCACCTACTTATGCATTAGTTTATCATTTTCCTTGTGAAGGTGCACACTTATTGTACAGAGGGACGAAAGGACCTTTGTATGTGGGAAACTGTAGCCTATAGGAGCCGAGTTTTTTGGGAGTGGCTTAATTATTACACTCGAGCTGGCAAGCAAGGCATCCATTTCTCTTCCAAACCAATGGAATTTTATGGCAAGTTTCTTTAATCATGTTTGGGCTTGCAGTTTCTTTCCTAGGGTCAACCTTTTTGCTAATCTTTTTTTTTATTTGTTTTAGGGATGGGTGTGGACTGTGTTTGCATTGAGCTTGGTAAGCTGGACGATTTCAATAATGACCTTACTATTTGGCATATCTGTAGGGGGGGTTATGACTTTATTGAGTCCATCAATTGCTTTACACCTTCCACATGGCCCTGTATTCTCTCAAGCCTATATTGGTCTTTGAGGCCTCCAATTCACACTCTCCCCCACCATCTAAAATTATTGATGCCCCAGGGCCAAGTAAGAAAAAATGTATCCATCATCTTGGAGCCATGAAGATTTCTTCTAGGTTTGAGACTTCATAAACTCGTAATCTTTTTGTTTTTGTTGTCGAACCAAGTGGGTTGAAATGAAAAGCTTCCAAACCACTAAACATGACTGAAAGGAAAGGAAACAATCCCTCTCCCTTCCGAAGAAATCAAAATTATCTATTCAGGAGGTGATTTGCGAAGAAGATGAGGTGGGAAAGGAACACAATAACCCACAAAGGTCTAACAGGTTGCCTACCTGGTCGATAGACAAGAGTAAAAAACTGCTTGTTGATTATGATTCAGAGGAGGTTGATGTTGACGAAGGAAGTGAGAAAATTATGGGGAAGGCATGAAAAGAGAAGGTGGTTGATGGTGACGAAGGTGAGACTGAAACTATTGAAAATTCTAAGAAGTTGACAACTAATAGCTCCACCCATAGCTTTGACGTCATAAAGGAGGAGTTGATTGATCTAACTAGGGATATAATTGCGGTGGAGGACAATGTTAGTAGTATTCACGTGCATTTATTGTTAGAACACAACCTTAGAGCTAACCAAACTAAAGATAGAGGTTGGTGAGTTGAATACTAAACTCCTTGAGATGGAAAGAAAGATGAGGAGTATCCCCAGGTTCAACCTTTGGGTTATGCATAGTTCTGCAACATCCCTGATGCAACTTTTTTCTTTTTAATTCATTGTCATTATGTTATTCTTTTTGCTTGTAGGCATTGAAAGAAGTGTCAATTGTGGAAACTACATCCAACCACATATGTATGGTGTTGTCCTAATGTATAAGACATTTGGTGTGTTTTGGTTTCTTAAACAATCCACATCCTTGTACATGTTGGGGACTAATTTTGACAACACAATCTAGATATAATAGAAGTTATAAGAATGTTTGTTCAAATATCGATTATAGCTTCTACGTACACTCAATATTTGAGTTTAGAAAACCTAATATTACTTTGTCATTCACGAACATCATTATTCAATTTTAAAACATACATTAATGAATACAAAAGAAACTGTTAAAAATTAAAATTTATATTATATTTTTCAAAAGGTAAAATTAAAAAAATTAAAGAATAGATAATTATTTTAAAAATAGATATTAAACAATATAAAATATAAAACAACTTTTCAATACAATAAATAAAATAATTTGAAAATAAATTAAAATATACTTTAAAAAATTCCTAATAAACTAGCAATCGCACCTTAGGGTGCAATGGGTACGCTGAAGAGATATTGAAGGTCAATTAGGGAAAAGGTTTAGTCTATTGTTTTCCATATATTTGTGCAACTAATAAGGCCATCTGACATACTCTTTAGTCAATGATGTTTGTGCAAGATAGGTTTGAATAAAGAAGTGATAGGTACACAATAGTTTTTTTGTGAATTGTGAATCAGTTATCTTCTGATGTTTGCACAAGATAATCATGTTTCATTGCCATAAATCTTAACCTTAAATCTTATTAGAAATAATAAATTATATTCCTAATCATAATTGTAATTGTACACAACATCAAAACCCAAACTGTAAGCACAACCCTTACCCTAATCATGACATAAGATAGGTCTGAATAAAGAAGTGATAGGTACACAATAGTTTTTTGTGAATCAATTATCTTTTGATGTTTGCAGAAGATAATCATGTTCCATTACCATAAACCTTAACCTTAAATCTTATCAGAAATAATAAACTGTATTCCTAATCATAATTGTACTTGTGAACAACATCAAAACCCAAACTGTAAACATAACCCTAACCCTAATCATGACATAAATGTAAACCATTATCCTAATTGTAACTATTCAAAAAATCCTAACTTCAACCATTAAATAAACCACATTACTAAATTTGACCTCAATCCTAACCTTAACCATAACCGTAATCAAAATCATAATCCTAACCATAATACTAAGCATGTTGTAACCCTTTACCCTAGCCATAATTATAAACCTAAACCCTATTCACAACCCTTAACCCACCCTAAACTCTAGCCCTAACTCTAACCCACACATTAAACTACAATCCTAAACAAGATCATAACCTAAACTCTAAACTCAATCCCAATCCTAACCAGTGCATAAACCTAAACTCTTATCCTAACTCTAACCTAAATGTTAAGCTTAATCAAAACCCTAAACCTAACCATAATTACAAGCTTGATATAAACCTTAAACCTAAGCATAATCATAATCGTAAACCTTGATCCTAATCCTAAACAAGATCATAACCCAAACTGTAAACACAACCCTAACCCTAATCATGACATAAACGTAAATTGTTATCCTAACCCTAACTGTAATAAAACTCTAAGTTTAGCCATAAAACTAACCTTATTCCTAAATATAATCTTAATCTTAACACTAATCAAAATCCTAACCCTACCATAAAACTAACCATGATGTAAGCCCTTACCCTAAGCATAATTGTATCCCTAAACTCTTCACAATCCTAACCCCAAGCCTAACTCTAACCCTAAGCCTAACTCTAACCCTAACCCTAACCCTAACTTTAACCCAAACATTAAACCCTAATCCTAAACAAGAAGATAACTGAGAGTGTAAACCCAATCCTAACCCTAACCATGCCATGAACCTTAACTCTTATCCTAACCCTAACCATAAATATTAACTTTCATCAAAACCCTAACCCTAACCATAATTACAAGTGTGATATAAACCTTAAATCTAACCTTAATCGTTATCTTAAATCTTGATCCAAACCTTAATGTAACAGTAACGATAATCCTAATTATAATCCTAATCATAAACCCTAAAATAAAATCATAATTGTAACCCTAACCCTAATTAAAACCTTAACTCTAACCATGATCTACTAACCATCAAATGTTATTTATTATTTAATAAATTTACTGAAATATCTAATAATAATATAAAAGTTATAAAATAATAATTATTAAAATAAGTAAGAATGCGAATATTAAAAAATCATAATTATTAAATTTGTTAGTGTTTGCTTAAATATAAATTTAAAAAAAATATTAATTTTGTTACACAATATATATCTTAAAATCATTTTTTATATTATATAAGTTACAATACATAATAATTATGAAAATGAAAAAAAAAAGATTTAATTGATAATTAATTAATGATTAAAAGTTTTAATATATAATTAACAATTGATATATTATATTTATTATTTTCCTAATGTGAATCTTTAAAGACAATAAAAAATAATAGATAAAAAATTTAAAAGAAAGAAATTAATATCAATTATGTGTATAACTCAAAAAATAATTGCTTATAATTTTCATTCGCCATTTATAGGAAATGTGTAAATTTGCCATAAATCCGTTCAAAAAATTAAAAATTAAAAAGTTTAATTTAAGTAGTGTTGGTTTTCAAATTATATATTATGAAGTATTGCACTTTTTTAAGTTGGGTATCTATTTGTTTGATTGCAATGATGCTAGTAATTGACAATCCTTATGTAAACCTATCAATTTGGGTCAGACATAAGCAAGATTGGATTAATATGTAGTCCTTCCACCTGGATTAATATGTAGTCCTTACATTTGTGCAAAACAAAAAAATCAAAAATAGGAAAATGAGACAAAACAGGCTATGAATGAAGAATTTTAATGATGTCCCTGAAACCAATCGTCTTGCACCATTTAGAACATTTGAAGTCATAGATAGAAAAGTAAATGAATTTCTTTAAAAAAAGGAATGCATTAGGCGAAATTAGATAATTTTATAATAAAATCCTTAGAAAATTGCAGAAGATTTTATATTATTTCCCACCTCTCAATAATAGAGACTCAATGATCAATATTTTGAAACTCAATAATGAACTGTAGATGAATCAAATTATCAGATAAGGAATGTCTAAACAGCAACCTAAAATTCATTTTTTTTTAAAGCAAAGAGGACGTTTTAGTTAGCTGTTGAGCCACGGCTCTGATTGACTGTTCAAGCACAGATTAATCATAGATTAATCACTGTTTAGGACTGTTTAAGACCGCCCCATGGGCAATTGTTAGAGGCTGGAAGTACTGACAAAAACTGCTAATTTTTTTTAATTGCAGATCCGTATGATTGAGAAAGCTCTAATCATGCAATTCTTAGAAGAAAATCGACATTGCTGAACTAGATGCACAAATTTCCTATCAGAAATTTTGTATTGTCTTATCAGAAATTTTGTATTGGACGGTGTACATGCACTCCAAGCTCTTTGGATTAGATCTGTACTTTTGACCTTGGGAAATATTTTAGTGGTAAAGCAGTGATGTCTTGGCATCTTGTTGTCCAGGCTTGTCCAAATGACAATTTGGGAATTAAAACGACCCATTTCAGCGTGAGCAATGAAGTTAGAAGAATGTGTACACATATTCCATAATAATTAATTAACATTTGGAAAAAAGTTTGGATTTATTTAATTAACTGTCATTTAAGAAAATTGTGCTTATAGTTACGGGCTATATTCCAATTCTCTGTCCATGTGTTTATTTGTAAATGCATTCTTTTGGCATTAACTCCTCTGTTTTTCTGCAGACACTATTTTCCTGCGTGTACAATCCAAATAATGGCAGAGAAACGAGAGGGGGAGACCCAAAAAAGCCCATCTAGATTATAGAAATTGAATCTGCCTTTGTTTTGTTCAAGCGAATGTGGGCTCAAAGTGCACCCAAATCTCTAAAGGAGACCAATGCTTATGGATCTCTCAGTGCTGTTTATATTCCCCTCGCCATTAATACAGCTTTGGCAAGAAAGAAAAGAGCTGCCCAAATCAGAGTCAGAAGAATCAAGCTGTTCAGTTCATCTGTATGCCTCGGTGGTACACCAGCTATAAAGGATTATGCAGCCCCTCCAGCACAGAGGAAGATCAATGACAAGCCTAGCTCAGCCGAATATATGAGCAATCTGGTACAAACTCTAGGATAAGAAAAAATGGAAATAAGTTGTTTTCAGCTACATGTTTCATTTTTATCAAGATTTGTTTTAGCCTTTCCTTTATAGAGTTTAAACCCAACTGATATATCAAAGATATTAACCTTCTTCCATGTCTGTTAGCTTAGATTGTTTCTAGATTCGGCTATGTAAGTTTTCATCTTCAAGATTCCGGATCAAATTTTAGACCAAATACCATGATCTATTCATTGAGAAAAAACAGAGTCGAATGCAAAAAACTCACTAAATTGAAACCCAAAAATAATTCACACCAGTTTTATGTATTGTGGAAATTATGTCGATGATGGTCTGATTGCTGTTATGGGTGTCTGTTTATAAAATAAATTGTTTAAACTTTGTTCGATTGTGTATGAAGGTAGCAAGATTATTTGGGCCTGCAATATTTGAAGCTTCCAAGCTGAATGTGCTGTTTTTGGGGGTGGATGAAGAGAAGCCTCTCCCAAGAACTTACACTCTAACACACAGTGATATTACTGCTCACTTGACATTGGCAATTTCTCAAACCATCAACAAAGCACAGGTTTTGGTTTTGTAATCATATGCCCTTCATGATGAAGCTATGTATTCTGGTAGTCCTTAATGTTTTGGATTACTGCTTTGTGTTTACAGTTTTGTGTTTTGGGTTTCCAAGGTTAATAAGAATCATGAGGCTAATTTAGTTAAATGATCCAAGATTTACAGTTACAAAGCTGGTATAGCAGATTGCAGAGAGATGAAGTGTTAGCAGAGTGGAGAAAAGATCAAGGCAAAATGTCATTGCATGTACATTGCCATATCAGTGGAGGACATTGGCTTCTTAATGTAATGGCCAGGCTTAGATTTTCCATATTTCGCAAGGAGCTGCCAGTGGTATAAAACTTGCATCCTTGGCTACTTATAAACCCTTGTATCACTTATCCTTTTTTGCTTTCATGATGCCGATAAGAACAATGGTGCTACTGAATAATTACGCCTCTGCCACAACAAAAGGTTATCACTATGCTTGGATGGTTGTCATGTTGAAAAACTTCTGACTGATTATTAAGTACTCAATTCAGCAAATTGAAGTATGGCTGATTCAATTTCATTCAACCTTACAAAGTCTCAGAAAGCTCTCTGTTTCATCATATAGTGCAACATTTCCATGGACTAATGAATTATGGGCATTGAAATGTACAGGTTTTGCAAGCTTTCAGGCATGGAGATGAAGAATTTTTCAACAGCTGTCCAGGTTTTCTCACCCTTAGATTGTTCTGTAACTTAAATTATCCATGTAATGTTGATCAGTGAACTGAATCAGACTAAATCATATCAAATATGATTAATAACAGTTAGAGAAAATGTGTGGCAGAGTTGGAGGAGGCTTTGGTTTGGGTGTACTTCCATTCAAATGTCAAGGATTACAACACTGTGGAATGCTGGGGTCCACTGGTTGAGGCAGCCAATGTGTTTCTCTATCTTTCATCCTTTCATTTTTCAAGAAGCTCTTCCTATCACAAATTGATGATAAGCTATCTGACAAACTATCTGACAAGATAAGAAAAATGCATTAACTTTTCATTGATCTAATAATGATTTTTTGTTTTCCTGTGTGTGAAAAATCCAGAGGGAAGCAAGGGAAGTGAAAGTGATGGCAGGAAAGGAGAGGCCAAGAAGATGTCCTTATCCATGTGAATGCTGCTATCCACCACTGAAAGGACATCATGGTCATCTTCATCCATCTTGTTTCTCACCTTAGAATGTATAGATTGTGCTTCCTCAATCACTATTGCTTTCATTTTGGAATCATCCATTCGTTTATGAAAGATATATGCTCACATTCTATTCATTCCATTAATGCTATTTGGCACATTCCAATTTACTTTTCAAGGTCCACGTACACTATTTCAGATTTCAGAAAATGCATAAGATAAAATTATATGATAATGTGGAGAAATAAATACAATCTGTTTTAATTGAGAGATAAGGATTTATGTGTTAAATATAATTTATATTTAAATTTAGAGTTAGAGATTGATAAGTGTAAGCAATAAAGATAGAATTATAATGTGTTAGTTTTATTTTATTAATTAGTTTTTTAGATCATGTTTTTATTTAAATCTTAGTTTTTTTAATGTATTTCTTATTGGTAATTTAGGCTAAAATATGTTTGTTAATGGGCAGTCTAGGATTAATCTTACTAACAGGCTTAGGGATGATGTGGCATGGATGAAACCAAATAATGGATGGATTAAAGTAAATTTTGACGGGGTCTTGAAAGACAACATGGGGAGGGGTTGGTTATATGACACAGACAACATAGTGGCGGTTGAATTGAAGAAGCTAGAAGATGACACAACTAATGAGGCGAAAGCTCAAGCTACCCTTCTTGTAGTTGAAATGGCCGAATACATTAATGTGGACGAACTCCACCTTGAAGGAGACTTGCAGATTATAATAAATGTCATTGCAAATGGTCGATCTCATGCATGGAAAATTGACAAGTTTATCACGATCATACGAAAGAAGTTGGAGAACTTTTGTAATTTTAAAATATCCCACATATATAGGGAAGGGAAATCCCTTGCTGACACATTGTCCAAGCTGGCAGTAGATTCGACACCTTGACATGTAGACAATTGAATTCAACTTGCTAGCTCAGGACCCAAGTTGACGGTGGATTTGGCATATCACTTGATGACAACTGATGTTTTTTAATGATGTAACCTCATTTATGAGGCAATGATGGCGAAGGATGTTGGTGTGATACAAAGTACAAGTCCATTACTATGCACATTGCCCATGACCTTGGTTTTTGTCAAGGAATGATTTCTTGGTGTAACCACATTTGATATCTTGGTGGCGAAGGAAGAGTCAAGAAACTTGGCATTGAAGATGGAGGCCAATTTCATCTTGCAGGCTACCAAGCAACAAATGTCTATTTGAGGCAAAGTCTCAAAGGAAAAGTTGAAAATTATTTTTGCCACAAATGATCCTTTCTTCCTTAGCCTGGTGAGGGGGTTGTTGGCGATTGAGTACCTTCTTGCCAAATACAAGTACAAAACCAATACAAATATTTCCCCTATTTTTGTGCATGGGGTCTCAAGTTGGATGAAATTGAGGAGGTAAGAATAGTGGCGAAGCACTATGTGAGGCCAAAATGGGGACAAGGTCTAGATGCCCTTCTGACATTTGTGGAACCAGGGCGTTGTTTTGTCATTGCTTTATGGGATTGGGTTCATATGTCTGGCTACCTGCATCATGTGCATCCCTTTCTGTTGTGGCGCTCATTGGAAAACAAAGAAAAGAGGAAAGGAGAAGTGAGGAGGATGTGGAATGTCATCCGTGATTACACAAATGATTGGGAGTTGGTGTTGCAATCCAATTTAAAGCGAAGTGAAATTAACATGAGCAATCTCAAATTCAAAAATGTAGACTACTATAGAGGTGAAAACCAAGAAAATTTTGCAAATCAAGATCCCAGTGGAAGTGGGCAAGGAGTGGGCAGAGATGGAAGAAGGGCACAAGGTCATGGGCGAGGTCATGGGTGAGGTCATGGACGAGTGGCTCATGGATGAGGAAGGGGTATTGTAGCTCATGTCCATGGAAGAGGTCGAGAAGGAATGCAAAGCTTAGGTGTGGTGATATTTGTCTCGTCTAGGTTTGAACTTTATTTGTTTCAATTGAATTTCGTGATACAATTGCCAGCAGGGTTGGATTTTTATATTTTGTTTACAAGATAGATATGTGCCATTTTTTATATGATATGTGTTAGCACTTGCAAAATTTTGCTAGGTTTCATGTCTTCTTTCCATGTTTCTGCAATTTGTTTAGGTCTTTGATCTATATACCCTAAGTCTTTATGCAAAAAGCCCTTGAAATATGTTGTAAACCCTAGATACGCTTGTCATGTTCTAATTTTGAGTTACCTTTTTCTGAGCCACTTAAGTTTGCATTTTGTCATGTGCTTGGTCGAAGAATATTCCCTTTTATTGGTCTTTGCCTTGTCGTGTGATCTTGGAACAAAATGGAATATGCTCTTTCTATCTTGAGATTAAACATGCATTGTTGATCTTGTTTCTAATCTTGTGGTGTGCGTGTAATCTCTGAATAAACTCAGAGTTAAGAATTTTATCTAGCGACTTCGAGACTCAAATGGTCGCATGATCTCTAGATAGACCTAGAGTCAAGACATGGTTTACTTTTTCTCATTGGTCGCGTGATCTCTGAATGGACTTGAGGCTAAGTAAAATGTCTCAAGATTAAACGAGGGTCGCTGATGCAGGTCAGGATCTAGGGATGGCGCATGATCTCAGAAGGAAATAAGCAAGTATAGAAAGATTCAGAGATTCAGCGTAGACCATCGATATGGACAAAGATGTGCGGTTGACGTGTGATCGCTGGATATAGATGAGGTCAGCTCAAACATTCAGAGATTCAGCCCACGCTGTAGATCTTTTCTGAATCGTGTGGTTCGCGTTAAGTTGCGAGATAAAGTCCAAGCTAGCTCTTTCTTTGGGAGATTCAACGCAGGCCGTTGATCTTGTTAAGTAGTTGCTTTCATCATGTGGTCTGCGCCAAGTCTCTAAATAAACTCTGTGGTTAAGAAAAGTTCTCGTGACTTGGCGATTCTCTTCAGTTGCGCAATCTCAAAATGAACTAAGGTTACGATCAAGTCAAGTAAAGTTAAAAGTGGGCCAGCCAAGATCAAATATGAGTCGTTGATGCAGTGAAGATCTTGTGGCGTGAGTGTAATCTCGTAATGTTTTGCTGATATCATGGAAAGTCTCGAGATTCAGCACTGGCCGTCGATTGAATCAAGATCTTGTGGCGTGCGCTTAATCTTGAGATGTTACCAAAGTTAAAGGATTTGTTCAGTGACTCAGAGATTACACAGTCGCGTAATCTCCAGATATACCTGAGGTTAAGTCAAGGCTAGTTAAGTTATTCAGCGACTCAGAATCCAAATTTTCTACCCGAGTTAAGGTTGACTTGCCAAGGTTATGTTTTTTCCTTTAGTCACGCAATCTCCAGACAAGATCCTGGGTCAAGTTAAGACAAGATGGATTATCCAAGATCAAATCTGAATTGTCCATGTAATTTTGATCTTAAGGCTGGCGCGTGATCTCAGAAAGAAATGGCCAAGTACGTGAACATCTAGAGATTTAGCGCAAGCCGTAGATCATGATCATGATCAAGGGTTGTCGCATAATCTCCAGATGATTTGAGAAAGTACAAAAGGATTCAGCAATCAAGCGCAGATCATCAATGCTAATTTGATCTAGCGACTGGTGTGTAATCTTTGAATTTAACTCAAGTCAAGAAGAGTATTCAGCGATCTAGAGACTTAGTTGTCGCGTGATCTCCGAATGGACCCAGGTTCAAGCGTGGTTAGGTCAAGTACAAGTAATGTTTGCCAAGGAAGGATCTGAGCCGTAAATCAAGATCAAAATAAGGGTTTGCGCTAAGTCTCAGAATAAACCATGAGTCTCAAAAAGTATTCAGTGACTTGGAGATTTCTTTAGTCGCCGAATCTCCAGATGAACTTGGGTGAAGATCAAAGTCAGGTTGAGTTTTTTGAAGTGAGATCGTGGACCTTCAATGAAACTAGAATCTATGGCTTGCACGTGATCTTTGGATTTGACTAGAGTTAGTGAAATCATCTGGCGACTTGGAGATAAGAGGAAATCAGCTGACCAAAGTTCAAGGCTAGTTCAAGGCAGGTTAAGGGCCGAAGTCAGAGATAAAGTAAAGTTCAGGCAAGTTCAAAATGATCATGTGGTTGGAAAAAAGACTTAAAAGAAAAGTGCTCGATATCTAATGATCAAGGCATTGTGCCAAGATGCCACCTGTCCAAGGAGGTCATTGGAAAGCCCAGGTAACCTAAAAAGAGATCTACAACTGAGTTTCAAAAGGGAGAAAGGTCTTGATCTTGATCGTTGATACTAAAGCCCGCGCTGCTTGTGACTGTTTAACCGCTTTTCTAATATTTAAATCTTTATCTTAGGGTTTTTAAGCGGTGGATCATGTCTTATTACAGAGCATTAATTAATATAATTTGATCTTTGTGGTTTTTCTTGTACACCTGTTGGATGCTGAGAGAATGAATGTTGGGCAGCCTTGAATGTACTTGAACAGAGAATATTATTTTTAGGCCCTGGACAATTTATTAATCAAGTTTTATTCATGTCTCTTCTCTTTCCCATTAATGATTGGGCGTTTCCAGAATTATAGAGGCCAAGATCAGATTTTATTCTTGAACGACTGAGCTTTTTTGATATTTTGTAGATTTGAAGAGCCAAGACTTTATCAGGGTATTAAGTGCAGACACGACATTCCATCCTTATTCCTTCTGCAGGGTTTGATCTCCAAGGTTGGATGACGGCTGGATCAAATCAGATTACACAAGAAGATTTTAAGATTGAGCCCAACTTGAACTAATCACATAAATTGTTTATTATTGAAATATATTTTTTATTTCTGTCAAGTATAGATTAAGTTTTAGCCCTAACCCTAAATGATATGAAGCTTGTTGTAGTCCTTGGCTTATAAAAGGACTTCCAAGATCATTTAGTAGAAGCTCTGAAATTTTTTGGCAAGTAGCATAAGGCATATAGCTATTTACTGTTTCCAGTGAGTATGACATATGTATATCTAGAGAGTATTATCATAAGAATAAGAAAGTTGCAGACCTTTTGTATTTATTGAAGTGACATGTGTTTTGAAGCACTTTGGACTTGAAGCTAGATTCTCTGTACTTAATACAATATTTCAAATTTAAGTCTCTCCTTAGTGCTTGCTTTTTGAGTTTTGAATCTTCTGGTTCACTGCAATAAACTTCTTTATGTATATGTTTTAGTCCATAGTTTTGATCAAGGATCACATTAAAAGATGCTTTGGATAAGACATAGACTCTTTGGGTTTGTCTACAGAAGGATCTTATAAGAAGTGTTTGGTTTGATTTATTTGTATTTATGGTTTCTTGACAATAGTTAGTTTCTTTGTCCTGTATTTGAACTAAAAACTTTGCCCAATGGATAAAGCACTAATCAATAATCAGTATTTTCGATTTTGATACATAACTGAATACACTTGGCTATACTCTACCCTATCAAAAGCATCAAACCCATTTGATTCCCTTTAAGTTTTTTGGTTGTTGGTTGTAGTCCTGCATGGTAGAGAATAGTCACTGAATGAGTGGTTATCATTTCATACTTTCTTGCCATTTATCTGTTGTTAAAATCCAGAAGTTCTAAGGAGTTGAAAAGAGTTAAATATCAATTTGGATTAGGTGCACCTAACTTGGTTTTGCAGAGCCAAAAGAGTAGAGGAAAACCTTGTCCTATAGTTGGTCCAGTTACCTTGCAGAGCTCTCATACTTGGACTTACCCATCCCTAATATTAGTCTCAGGGTATATTGGTTTTTTTTAATAGCGTAACAGTTTTAAACACCAACAATAGGTTGGTTGTTTTGATTTGTAATGTACTATCCTATGTCACTGAATGAAAAATGTATAGATGACTATAATGGTTGAATGCCAAATTTGTTTGTAGGGCAAGTGGTGATAGAAGTAGAAACTTGTTATAATGTTATATCTTTTGTAATCTGGTATATGCAAGGGTGGTAGACTTCTGCAGGGATTAGGGGGTATTCTATTCTGAAGTTTGATTACTGTTCAATGTAAAACTTTACTTTATAAATAATAAAATATACAAATCTTTGGGTAAAAGCACAATAATTTGTCACCCTTTTACAAAGGAAAAGGACGACAACACCAAAACTGTAAAACTTCAAGGGCATAAAATTCACATTTCTGTTGAGAATTTGAAGATGATGTAAACTAATGAAATATGTGAAATAGGCTGAATTATGTGCCTATAATTTTTTTTTAAAAAAATTGAACCAAAATTAATATGTTTTTTGAAATTTTAAGGTCTATTTTTCATTTCGTGAAAAATACTATAAATCAGGGAGTTTACTTCCCGCCAAATCATTATAAGTAAAACATTAGTTTTCCCTCTAATTTCAGAATATGTTTTAGATGACATGTATAGCTAGTGCCCAAAAAAAGAAAGAAGTGTTTTCGATGTATACCGTGCCCGTTATAAGTATTCAAAGTCGAACTTAGTTGAAATCAACCGTTTTTGTCTCCCGCCATTTTTCTCCTATCAAAACTATACCAAAAACCAAATAAATTACATATTATTGAAGAGGACTCTCCTCTC
>MU227856.1:1329915-1342779 GCA_018584345.1 Thuja plicata
TCCTAACTCTAACCTAAATGTTAAGCTTAATCAAAACCCTAAACCTAACCATAATTACAAGCTTGATATAAACCTTAAACCTAAGCATAATCATAATCGTAAACCTTGATCCTAATCCTAAACAAGATCATAACCCAAACTGTAAACACAACCCTAACCCTAATCATGACATAAACGTAAATTGTTATCCTAACCCTAACTGTAATAAAACTCTAAGTTTAGCCATAAAACTAACCTTATTCCTAAATATAATCTTAATCTTAACACTAATCAAAATCCTAACCCTACCATAAAACTAACCATGATGTAAGCCCTTACCCTAAGCATAATTGTATCCCTAAACTCTTCACAATCCTAACCCCAAGCCTAACTCTAACCCTAAGCCTAACTCTAACCCTAACCCTAACCCTAACTTTAACCCAAACATTAAACCCTAATCCTAAACAAGAAGATAACTGAGAGTGTAAACCCAATCCTAACCCTAACCATGCCATGAACCTTAACTCTTATCCTAACCCTAACCATAAATATTAACTTTCATCAAAACCCTAACCCTAACCATAATTACAAGTGTGATATAAACCTTAAATCTAACCTTAATCGTTATCTTAAATCTTGATCCAAACCTTAATGTAACAGTAACGATAATCCTAATTATAATCCTAATCATAAACCCTAAAATAAAATCATAATTGTAACCCTAACCCTAATTAAAACCTTAACTCTAACCATGATCTACTAACCATCAAATGTTATTTATTATTTAATAAATTTACTGAAATATCTAATAATAATATAAAAGTTATAAAATAATAATTATTAAAATAAGTAAGAATGCGAATATTAAAAAATCATAATTATTAAATTTGTTAGTGTTTGCTTAAATATAAATTTAAAAAAAATATTAATTTTGTTACACAATATATATCTTAAAATCATTTTTTATATTATATAAGTTACAATACATAATAATTATGAAAATGAAAAAAAAAAGATTTAATTGATAATTAATTAATGATTAAAAGTTTTAATATATAATTAACAATTGATATATTATATTTATTATTTTCCTAATGTGAATCTTTAAAGACAATAAAAAATAATAGATAAAAAATTTAAAAGAAAGAAATTAATATCAATTATGTGTATAACTCAAAAAATAATTGCTTATAATTTTCATTCGCCATTTATAGGAAATGTGTAAATTTGCCATAAATCCGTTCAAAAAATTAAAAATTAAAAAGTTTAATTTAAGTAGTGTTGGTTTTCAAATTATATATTATGAAGTATTGCACTTTTTTAAGTTGGGTATCTATTTGTTTGATTGCAATGATGCTAGTAATTGACAATCCTTATGTAAACCTATCAATTTGGGTCAGACATAAGCAAGATTGGATTAATATGTAGTCCTTCCACCTGGATTAATATGTAGTCCTTACATTTGTGCAAAACAAAAAAATCAAAAATAGGAAAATGAGACAAAACAGGCTATGAATGAAGAATTTTAATGATGTCCCTGAAACCAATCGTCTTGCACCATTTAGAACATTTGAAGTCATAGATAGAAAAGTAAATGAATTTCTTTAAAAAAAGGAATGCATTAGGCGAAATTAGATAATTTTATAATAAAATCCTTAGAAAATTGCAGAAGATTTTATATTATTTCCCACCTCTCAATAATAGAGACTCAATGATCAATATTTTGAAACTCAATAATGAACTGTAGATGAATCAAATTATCAGATAAGGAATGTCTAAACAGCAACCTAAAATTCATTTTTTTTTAAAGCAAAGAGGACGTTTTAGTTAGCTGTTGAGCCACGGCTCTGATTGACTGTTCAAGCACAGATTAATCATAGATTAATCACTGTTTAGGACTGTTTAAGACCGCCCCATGGGCAATTGTTAGAGGCTGGAAGTACTGACAAAAACTGCTAATTTTTTTTAATTGCAGATCCGTATGATTGAGAAAGCTCTAATCATGCAATTCTTAGAAGAAAATCGACATTGCTGAACTAGATGCACAAATTTCCTATCAGAAATTTTGTATTGTCTTATCAGAAATTTTGTATTGGACGGTGTACATGCACTCCAAGCTCTTTGGATTAGATCTGTACTTTTGACCTTGGGAAATATTTTAGTGGTAAAGCAGTGATGTCTTGGCATCTTGTTGTCCAGGCTTGTCCAAATGACAATTTGGGAATTAAAACGACCCATTTCAGCGTGAGCAATGAAGTTAGAAGAATGTGTACACATATTCCATAATAATTAATTAACATTTGGAAAAAAGTTTGGATTTATTTAATTAACTGTCATTTAAGAAAATTGTGCTTATAGTTACGGGCTATATTCCAATTCTCTGTCCATGTGTTTATTTGTAAATGCATTCTTTTGGCATTAACTCCTCTGTTTTTCTGCAGACACTATTTTCCTGCGTGTACAATCCAAATAATGGCAGAGAAACGAGAGGGGGAGACCCAAAAAAGCCCATCTAGATTATAGAAATTGAATCTGCCTTTGTTTTGTTCAAGCGAATGTGGGCTCAAAGTGCACCCAAATCTCTAAAGGAGACCAATGCTTATGGATCTCTCAGTGCTGTTTATATTCCCCTCGCCATTAATACAGCTTTGGCAAGAAAGAAAAGAGCTGCCCAAATCAGAGTCAGAAGAATCAAGCTGTTCAGTTCATCTGTATGCCTCGGTGGTACACCAGCTATAAAGGATTATGCAGCCCCTCCAGCACAGAGGAAGATCAATGACAAGCCTAGCTCAGCCGAATATATGAGCAATCTGGTACAAACTCTAGGATAAGAAAAAATGGAAATAAGTTGTTTTCAGCTACATGTTTCATTTTTATCAAGATTTGTTTTAGCCTTTCCTTTATAGAGTTTAAACCCAACTGATATATCAAAGATATTAACCTTCTTCCATGTCTGTTAGCTTAGATTGTTTCTAGATTCGGCTATGTAAGTTTTCATCTTCAAGATTCCGGATCAAATTTTAGACCAAATACCATGATCTATTCATTGAGAAAAAACAGAGTCGAATGCAAAAAACTCACTAAATTGAAACCCAAAAATAATTCACACCAGTTTTATGTATTGTGGAAATTATGTCGATGATGGTCTGATTGCTGTTATGGGTGTCTGTTTATAAAATAAATTGTTTAAACTTTGTTCGATTGTGTATGAAGGTAGCAAGATTATTTGGGCCTGCAATATTTGAAGCTTCCAAGCTGAATGTGCTGTTTTTGGGGGTGGATGAAGAGAAGCCTCTCCCAAGAACTTACACTCTAACACACAGTGATATTACTGCTCACTTGACATTGGCAATTTCTCAAACCATCAATAAAGCACAGGTTTTGGTTTTGTAATCATATGCCCTTCATGATGAAGCTATGTATTCTAGTAGTCCTTAATGTTTTGGATTACTGCTTTGTGTTTACAGTTTTGTGTTTTGGGTTTCCAAGCTTAATAAGAATCATGAGGCTAACTTAGTTAAATGATCCAAGATTTGCAGTTACAAGGCTGGTATAGCAGATTGCAGAGAGATGAAGTGTTAGCAGAGTGGAGGAAAGATCAAGGCAAAATGTCATTGCATGTACATTGCCATATCAGTGGAGGACATTGGCTTCTTAATGTAATGGCCAGGCTTAGATTTTCCATATTTCGCAAGGAGCTGCCAGTGGTACAAAACTTTCATCCTTGCCTACTTACAAACCCTTGTATCACTTATCCTTTTTGCTTTCATGATACGGATAAGAACAATGGTGCTACTGAATAATTACTCCTCTGACATAAAAAAAGGGTATCACTATACTTGGATGGTTGTCATGTTAAAAAACTTCTGACTGATTATTAAGCACTCAATTCAGCAAATTGAAGTATGGCTGATTCAATTTCATTCAACCTAACAAAGTCTCAGACAACTCTCTGTTTCAACATATAGTGCAACATTTCCATGGACTAATGAATTATGGGCATTGAAATGTACAGGTTTTGGAAGCTTTCAGGCATGGAGATGAAGAATTTTTCAACAGCTGTCCAGGTTTTCTCACCCTTAGATTGTTCTGTAACTAAATTATCCATGTAATGTTGATCAGTGAGCTGAATCAGACTAAATATGATTAATAACAGTTAGAGGAAATGTGTGGCAGAGTTGGAGGAGGCTTTGGTTTGGGTGTACTTCCATTCAAGTGTGAAGGAATACAACACTGTGGAATGCTGGGGTCCACTGGTTGAGGCAGCCAACGTGTTTCTCTAATCCCTAATTTTCATTTTCTCCAAGAAGCTCTTCCTATCACACATTGATGATAAGCTATCTGACAAGATAAGAAAAATGCATTAACTTTTCAGTGATTTAATAATGATTAGTTTTCCTATGTGTGAAAAATCCAGGAGGAAGCAAGGGAAGTGAAAGTGATGACAGGAAAGGAGAGGCCAAGAAGATGTCCTTATCCATGTGAATGCTGCTATCCACTGCTGGAAGGACAACATCATCATCTTCATCCATCTTGTACATCACTTTAAATTGCATAGATTGTGCTCCCCCATATACTATTGGCTTTCATTTTGGAGTCATCCACTCGTTTATGAAAGATATATGCTCACATTCTATTCATTCCAAAAATGCTATTTGGCCCATTCCAATTCACTTTTCAAGGTCTACGTACACTATTTCAGAAAATGCATAAGATAAAATTATATGGAATGTGGAGAAATAAATACAATCTGCTTTAATTGACAGATAAGGATTTATGTGTTAAATATAATTTATATTTAAATTTAGAGTTAGAGATTGATAAGTGTAAACAATAATGAAAGAATTATAATGTGTTAATTTTATTTTATTAATTTTTATTATTTAAAATTTTAGATCATGTTTTTATTTAAATCTTAGTTTTTTTAATGTGTTTCTTATTGGTAATTTAGGCTAAAAAAATGTTTGTTAATGGGTAGTCTAGGATTAATCCTACTAGCAGGCCTAGGGATGATGTGGCATGGATGAAATCAAATAATGGATCGATTAAAGTAAATTTTGATGGGGTCTTGAAAGACAACCTTAGGCAACATAGTGGCAGTTGAATTGAAGAAGCTAGAAGATGACACAACTAATGAGGCAAAAGCTCAAGCTACCCTTCTTGTAGTTGAAATGGCCGAATACATTAATGTGGAACAACTCCACCTTGAAGGAGATTTGCAGATTATAATAAATGTTATTGCAAATGGTCGATCTCATGCATGGAAAATTGACAAGTTTATCACGGTCATACGAAAGAAGTTGGAGAACTTTTGTAATTTTAAAATATCCCACATATATAGGGATGGGAAATCCCTTGCTGACACATTGTCCAAGCTGGCAGTAGATTCGACACCTTGACATGTAGACAATTGAATTCAACTTGCTAGCTCATGACCCAAGTTGATGGTGGATTTGGCATATCACTTGATGACAATTGATGTTTTTTTAATGATGTAACCTCATTTATGAGGCAATGATGGTGAAGGATGTTGGTGTGATACAAAGTACAAGTCCATTACTACGCACATTGCCTACGACCTTGGTTTTTGTCAAGGAATGATTTCTTGGTGTAACCACATTTGATATCTTGGTGGAGAAGGAAGAGTCGAGAAGCTTGGCATTGAAGATGGAGGCCAATTTCATCTTGCAGGCTACCAAGCAAAAAATGTCTATCTAAGGCAAAGTCTCAAAGGAAAAGTTGAAAATTATTTTTGCCACAGATGATCCTTTCTTCCTTAGTGTGGTGAGGGGGTTGTTGGCGATTGAGTACCTTCTTGCCAAATACAAGTACAAAACCAATACAAATATTTCCCCTATTTTTTTTGCATGGGGTCTCAAGTTGGATGAAATTGAGGAGGTAAGAATAGTGGTGAAGCACTATGTGAGGCCGAAATGGGGACAAGGTCTAGATGCCCTTCTGACATTTGTGGAACCAGGGCATTATTTTGTCATTGCTTTGTGGGATTGGGTTCATATGTTTGGCTACCTGCATCTTGTGCATCCCTTTTTGTTGTGGTGCTCATTGGAAAATAAATAAAAGAGGAAAGGAGAAGTGAGGAGGGTGTGGAATGTCATCCGTGATTACACAAATGATTGGGAGTTGGTGTTGCAATCCAGTTTGAAGCAAAGTGAAATTAACACGAGCAATCTCAAATTAAAAAATGTAGACTACTGTAGAGGTGAAAACCAGGAAAATGTTGCAAATCAAGATCCCAGTGGAAGTGGGCAAGGAGTGGGTAGAGATGGAAGAAGGGCACAAGGTCATGGGAGAGGTCATGGACGAGTGGCTCGTGGATGAGGAAGGGGTATTGTAGCTCCTAACCATGAAAGAGGCCGAGAAGGAATGAAAAGCTTAGGTGTGGTGATTTGTGTCTCCTCTAGGTTTGAACTTTGTTTGTTTCAATTGAATTTCATGATACAATTGCCAGCAGGTTTGGATTTTTGTATTTTTCTTACAAGATAGATATGTGCCATTTTTTATATGATAGGTGTTAGCACTTGCAAAATTTTGCTAGGTTTCATTTCTTCTTTCCATGTTTCTGCAATTTGTTTAGGTCTCTGATCTATATACCTTAAGTCTTTATGCAAAAAACCCTTGAAATATGTTGTAAACTCTAAGATATGCTTGTCATGTTCTAATTTTGAGTTACTATTTTTTGAGCCACTTAAGTTTGCATTTTTTCATGTGCTTGGTCGAAGAATATTCCCTTTTATTGGTCTTTGCCTTGTCGCGGGATCTCGAAACAAAATGGAATATGGTCTTTCTATCTTGAGATTAAACGTGCATCGTTGATTTTGTTTCTAATCTTGTGGTGTGCGTATAATCTCTGAATAAACTCAAAGTTAAGACTTTTATCTGGCGACTTCGAGACTCAGTTGGTCGTGTGATCTCCAGATAGACCTGGAGTCAAGACATGGCTTACTTTTTCTCTTTGGTCGTGTGATCTATGAATGCACCCGAGGTTAAGTAAAATGTTTTGAGATTAAACGAGGGTCGTTGATGCATATCAAGATCTATGGTTGGCATGTGATCTTGGAAGGAAATGAAAAAGTACAGAAAGATTCAAAGATTCAACGTAGGCCATCGATCTGGACAGAGATGTGTGGTTGGCGCGTGATCACTGGATAAAGATGAGGTCGGCTCAAATATTCAGAGATTCAGCACAGGCCGTAGATCTTTTCTGAATCGCGTGGTTCGCGTTAAGTTGTGAGATAAAGTCCAAGTTAGCTCTCTTTCTTTGGGAGATTCAACGTAGGTCGTTGATCTTGTTAAGTACTTGCTTTCATTGTGTGGTCTGCGCCAAGTCTTTGAATAAACTTCGTGGTTAAGAAAAGTTCTCGCGACTTGGAAATTCTCTTCAGTCGTGTAATCTTGGAATGAACTAAGGTTATGATCAAGTCAAGTAAAGTTAAAAGTGGGCCAGCCAAGATCAAATCTAAGTCGTTGATGCAGTGAAGATCTTGTGGCATGCGTGTAATCTCACAATGTTTTGTTGATATCATGGAAAGTCTCAAGATTCAACGCTGACCGTCGATTGAATCAAGATCTTGTGGCGTGCGCCTAATCTCAGAATGTTACTAGAGTTAAAGGATTTATTCAGCGACTTAGAGATTACACAGTCACACAATCTCCAGATATACCCGGGGTTAAGTCAAGGCTAGTTAGGTTATTCAGTGACTCAGAATCCATATTTTTTACCCAAGTTAAGGTTAACTTGCCAAGGTTATGTTTTTTCCTTTAGTCACACAATCTCCATACAAGAGCCTAGGTCAAGTTAAGCCAAGATGGATTATCCAAGATCAAATCTGAACCGTCCATGTAATTTTGATCTTAAGGCTGGCGCATGATCTCAGAAAGAAATGGTCAAGTACGTGAACATCTAGAGATTTAGCATGAGCCGTAGATCAAGATCATGATAAGGGGTTGTCGCCTAATCTCCAAATGATTTGAGCAAGTACAGAAGGATTCAACGATTAAGCGCAGACTGTCGATGCTAATTTGATCTAGCGACTGGCGTGTAATCTCTAAATTCAACTCAAGTCAAGAAGAGTATTCAGTAATCTGGAGACTTAGTTGTCGCATGATCTTTGAATGGACCCAGGTTCGAGCGTGGTTAGGTCAACGACAAGTCATGTTTGCCAAGGAAGGATTTGAGCCGTAAATCAAGATCAAAATCAAGGGTTTGCGCTAAGTCTCAGAATAAACCATGAGTCTCAAAAAGTATTCAACGTATTGGAGATTTCTTTAGTCGTTGAATCTCCAGATGAACTTGGGTCAAGATCAAAGTCAAATTGAGTTTTCTGAAGTGAGATCATGGACGTTCAATGAAACTAGAATCTATGGCTTGCGCGTGATCTCTGGATTTGACTAGAGTTAGTGAAATCATCTGGCAACTTGGAGATAAGAGGAAATCGGCTAACCAAAGTTCAAGGCTAGTTCAAGGCATGTTAAGGGCCGAAGTCAGAGATAAAGTAAAGTTTAGGCAAGTTCAAAAGGATCATGTGGTTGGCATAAAGCCTTAAAAGAAAAGTGCTCGATATCTAATGATCAAGGCATTGCACCAAGCTGCCACCTGTCCAAGGAGGTTGTTGGAAAGCCCAGGTAATCTAAAAAGAGATCTACAACTGAGTTTCAAAAGGGAGAAAGGTCATGATCTTTATCGTTGATACTAAAGCCCACGCCGTCTGTGACCGTTTAACCACTTTTCAAATATTTAAATATTTATCTTAGGGCTTTTAAGCGGTGGATCATGTCTTATTACAGAGCATTAATTAACAAAATTTGATCTTTGTGGTTTTTCTTGTACACCTGTTGGATGCTGAGAGAATGAATGTTGGGCGGCCTTGAATGCACTTGAACAGAGAATGTTATTTTTAGGCCCTAGACAATTTATTAATCAAGTTTTATTCATGTCTCTGCTCTTTCCCATTAATGACTGGTCTTTTCCAAAATTGTAGAGGCCGAGATCCGATTTTATTCTTGAACGACTGAGATTTTTGATATTTTGTAGATCTGAAGAGAGAAGACTTTATTAGGGTATTAAGTGCAAACAAGACATTCCATTCTTATTCCTTATGCAGGGTTTGATCTCCAAGGTTGGATGGCGACTGGATTAAATCAGATTACACAGGAAGATTTTAAGATTGAGCCCAACTTGTTAATCACAGAAATTGTTTATTATTGAAATATATTTTTTTATTTCTGTCAAGTATAGATTAAGTTTTTTCCCTAACCCTAAATGAGCCGAAGTTTGTTGCAGTCCTTGGCTTATAAAAGGACTTCCAAGATCATTTAGTAGAAGCTGAGAAAAATTTGGGCAAGTAGCATAAGGCATAAAGCTATTTACTGTTTCTAGCGAGTATAGTAGATGTATATCTAGAGAGTATTATCATAAGAATAAGAAAATTACAGAGCTTTTTCATTTATTGAAGTAGCATGTGTTTTGAATCACTTTCAACTTGAAGATGGATTCTCTGTACTTAATGCAATATTTCAAATTTAAGTCTCTCCTTAGTGCTTACTTTTTGAGTTTTGAATCTTCTAGTTCACTGCATAAAACGTCTTTATGTATATGTTTTAGTCCATAGTTTTGATCAAGGTTCAAATTAAAAGCTTCTTTGGATAAGACATAGACTCTTTGGGTTTGTCTACATAAGGATCTTATAAGAAGTGTTTGGTTTGATTTATCTGTATTTATGGTTTTGAATCCTTGACAATAGTTAGTTTCTCTGTCCTGTATTTGAACTAGAAACATTGCCTAGTGGATAAAGCACTGATCAATAATTAGTATTTTCTATTTTGATACATATCTGAATACACTTGGCTATACTCTGCCCTATCAAAAACATCAAAACTATTCAAGTCCCTTTAAGTTTTGTGGTTGTTGGTTGTGGTCCTGCATGGTAGAGAATAGTCATTGAATGAGTGGTTATCATTTCATACTTTCTTTCCATTTATCTATTGTTAAAATCCAGAAGTTCTAAGGAGTTGAAAAGAGTTAAATATCAATCTGGATTAGGTGCACCTGCCTTGGTTTTGTAGAGCCAAAAGAGTAGAGGACAATCTTGTCCTATAGTTGGTCCAGTTACCTTGCAGAGCTCTCATACTTAGATTTAACCATTCCTAATATTAGTCTCAGGATATATTGGTTGTTTTTACAACGTAACAGTTTTAAACACCAATAGTAGGTTGGTTGTTTTGATTTGTAATGTACTATCGTATGGCACTGGATGAAATATGTATAGATGACTGTAATGGTTGAATGCCAAATTTGTTTGTAGGGCAAGTGGTGATAGAAGTAGAAACTTGTTATAATGTTATAGCTTTTGTAATATGGTATATGCAAGGGTGGTAGACTACTGCAGGGATTAGGGGGTATTCTATTCTGAAGTTTGATTATTGTTCAATGTAAAAAATTACTTTATAAATAATAAAATATATAAATCTTTACAAACCCAAAAAAGGATAAAACATAAGATAAAATTATACTAATTTTCAATTGGAAAGAGATATTTAATCTGCATACTAATAGCTTTCTCAATTAGGTTTTCATATTTCTTCAATATAGAGGGTTTGAAGCTATCAAATTGATTTTTTTATTATAAGGGTATCTTTAGTTGTACTTCCTCAAATTCTCTCCATTGCCAAATGTTTCCTCTCTGTAATTATATAGTTCTCGCCCTCCTTCCTTCTTTGCATCTTTTACATCTATTTGTTGCCCTCTCATGTTTCTTTCAAAAAATACAATCTTGTTCACAAATCTACTCCAATTTTGATTTGATTTCCTCCATTTCACATTAATTCTATTTTGTTTTACTATTTGGATGGTTTTTCATTTTTTCTCACATAGCCATCACAAATACACCTGCTTCGCTCTGCTTGGCTACAAATGATCGAACATTTTCACACCACACATATGATACACACTGAAATTGTTAAGATCTCTCTTTTATATATCAATCCTCTTCTTAGTTTCAAGGAGAAGTTGACTTAATACCTTGATCAAAATAATCATAGTAACATGCTACATGTCACCCATAAAATAAACTCAATCATAAGAAAGATTAACTCGATCATCAATTAAATTTTGAGAACCACTCTTGAACTCCACCTCAATAGGAAACAAATCCACATATATAGGAAGATCAAAAGAAGAGACAATGAGCATGCACTAGAAATCAAAATAACCCATCGACACTCTCTCCACCTCAATATGAGAAACAACTATATGATTTAAGAAAAGAGAAGAGAAAATTTACCTCAACTCTAGATCTTAGAAGCAATCATATCCAAGATATAAATTAGCCAAAAAACACGGGACCCAAATAAAAATTTCTCAAAGAGCACTACTCCTCAATAGGAGCAACCTAGTCAATAACTATTGAAAATGCATTCATGTTCACAACTAATTAAAAAAGGCTTCTAAAATCGGCTCAAAAGAAATAGAAGCTTAATTTTAGACAAAGAGAGAAACAAAAAAAAAACTATCACAATACAAGTGACAAAATCCTCCCAACAAACACCACCACGAGAAAAGAAAACACAAAATGGGTATCTCATAAGAAAGAAAAAAAGTACTCATACCCATCACAATAAAACTCCTAGAAAGGAAAGAATTACTCAAAACCATTAGAGGAAAGCCACTACTAGAACCAACACCATAGGAATTGGTACACATAGCCACTAATGACAAAGATAAACTATTAAAAATAGGGCCCACATCAAAGAGAAACCACCCAGATCAGACCAAAAATTACAAAAAAGATCTAGGTCAAAATTTAAAATGAAACCGTAGCAACTTTGACTATCAAACAACATCCAAAAACCACTCCGTCATGGTCTTGGCAGAGGAAATTACAACAAACAAAGACCAAAAGAGCTCTCTAAACATCATCAAGAGAACATGGCACCAAAAAAGCCCTTGGAGTGAACAAAGGCAAAAAACCAAGAACCCCTTCTATAGAAGAATATTTGTTAGGGAAACCAAGCCACCCACAAGTGGACTAAAGAGTAGGAGTAATACCCCCATATGTAATAACCACAATAACAAAAATTTCACAGTCCAAGAAAAGACTTGACCACCAATGACTCTCAAGCTTGTAGGAAAAATGCACTGGTCCGAAGGCAAAATACTAGAGACCATGGCAGAATTGCTTGATGCGAAAAGGAGATCTTAGATGCTCTCCAGCTTGAAGTTGAGTCTAGTATCCACAGAAACACCATATCAGAGGAGGAAAACATACAACAATCCCCACGACACGATAGGGAAAAACTATCACCCTTTTCATTACATCCATTCTCTTCCTTAGTTGCATCCCATGTAACTCAACTTCCCGAAACCCTAGCATTGCACATCTAATTCTTGCTCTTCATTTTCTCATATTATTTCACTTAAAAAAAAGGTTTGAACCTTGGTTGTTGGCACTATAGATAAGATTCCCCACCATTTTACCAAAGGTTCTGTTGTTCCCTTTTCTTGCTGATATGAAAATACCCTCTGAGAGTTCACTCTATTTATCCCTGACACTGACTCAGCATAGAGTAGAATAACAGAAACAAGGTTTTGAAACCTTCTGCACTTTGAGCTCCACAAACTCGGGCGGGAATACCCTTAACAACTTTGAATAATGAAATCACTAAATTATTCAACCTTGCTTTTGGTGGAATTACAGGAAATGTTCACTGTAACTTTTATTGAAACAGACCAAACTGAAAGGAAAGATTTTGATTTAAATGATGATAGTCATCTCACTGAACAAAAATAGACCAGTGCTCAATCCTAGGGCATGGAGTCATATATAACTGGTTTTAAAACATCATGATTAAGAACAACAACTGAAAGCA